>AWOL01S0070863.1:0-18453 GCA_000715115.1 Nicotiana otophora | reverse complement strand
AAACACCCATTAGGTACCCACACTAGGGTTGGGTCACAACCCTAGCTAGAGATTTAGCTACTCATAGGCAAAAATGAAGAAACTAAGGAAGAAAATAAGATTAAACTCATAATAGATGATAAAGGGATGAAAATCCAATGTTAAAATGATAAACTAATACAAAGTTTCCCAAAGCAGTAAAGGAAAAATGGCTATCCACTTTCTGGAGTTCAAACTTAACCTAAAGTTGACAAAAGAACTATTTATACACAGCTGAAGTTATTGGACAAAATTTCCCTTGCGGAGGTTCTGCGGCCGCACCATTCTGTGTGCGGTCCGAACTTTGAAGTTGGGCTTGGCAGGATGGACTTTTTCGGCCGCAAAATGCTAGGTTGCGGCCGCACATCTTCAGATTCTGCGTATCACACATTTGTGAGTGCGGCCGCACTCTTGAATTTGAGCTTGACAGGAGGGACTTCTGTGGACCGCACATTTCTGAGTGCAGCCGCACTCTTGAATTCTGCGGCCACACAATAATAGTGCGGTCCACACTTCTTCATGGACTCAGAACTCCATCTCTCTGAGCCTCATCTTTTGCGGCCGCACAATAATTGTGCGGTCCGCACTTTGCAAAAGAAATTCTGTCAGAGGTCCTTCATAGTCTGTGGCCACACTCAATATTGTGCGGTCCGCACTTTGCTCTTTTTGGGTGGTTTTAGTCCTTGTCCAAAAATACTCCTTCTTGAGTTGAATTTCATCATTTTGGCTCTTTTTCCAATGCTCCTGCAAGTAAGCACGTTTTATCAGTTTTCGGGAATACCTTTAAGCATTTTTGAGCTAAAACTAAAGTAAAAGAGTGCAAATAAGTAGTTAAAATTCCTAGTTATCAACTCCACCAAACTTAAGATTTTGCTTGTCCTCAAGCAAATAAAGTAATTCCCACCTCCACAAGAAAAGAGCTATTTCAGCTTGCCTAAGTTGCATCAAACACACATCAATTGGGACCAACAATTACCCACACACTCATGAATTATCAACAAGGCCATGTTTTGAATGTTAAAGCACAAATAGCTCTAATGTGACACTTGAGCTTCAAGAGTTGACTTTACTCATCAAGGAAGTTCGCACTTTCATGTAGGTCACTGTGGATCCCAAACTCCTCCTCCTATACTCTTCGTAAGCTCATCTCACTCAATAATGTAGCACTCAATTCAATAATTCGTGAAAGGTTCGCTCATCACTCTCTAAAGAATATCACAAGTACGGCTCTAAGTACCATATGCTTGCCCCTCATGTAGATCACCATTAATGTAAGCTTACTCGGCTTCAAATCACGTAGGGCTTTTTCGGCATGTAATGAAGGCTTTTGGACTAAGGAGGGAAATGTTGGAATGGAACAGGTTCATCTTTACTTTAGCACTCCATTTTCTCTTTTTGGCTCATACTTTGCTAACTCTTTGAGTCATTTTCTTTTTCCTTAGGGGAACAAGAGAGACTTGACATCACTCTTTCTTGGTCGTGATATTCATATTCTCATTCTTTGTTTTCTCCATGCTTTGCACTTTTGCTTTCCTTTGAATCCTTTCAGCCCATCAAATTATTCACTTTCTTTTTGT
Organism: Nicotiana otophora; assembly: GCA_000715115.1. NCBI lineage: Eukaryota > Viridiplantae > Streptophyta > Magnoliopsida > Solanales > Solanaceae > Nicotiana > Nicotiana otophora. Next base: position 16,858 of record AWOL01S0070863.1, on the reverse strand, counting down.
GTTTTGCTTTTGTTCTTTCTTTCTTTTTCTTTGCCTTTCCTTTTCTTCATTTCTTTTCTCTTCTTGTGCCTTGATACCCCTTTTAAACTCCTCATCTCTACCCAAAATTATGTTTTCTCCATTTGTTTCTCATTAGTTCCAAGGAAAGCTCGGGTGCCAAGAGAGGGTCACTATAAAACGGGTAAAGGCTTGTAACATGGTTATCGAATGAAAAAAGCTTTAGGATCAAAAGGGTTGACTAAGAATAACATCATTGGTGGGCCATGGAAGGTTTCGAAATGGGTCAAGGAGAGCCTACAATCACATCTCAAGCTAAGCAAACTTAGAAGTTTGCCTAGAAACACATTCGGGACAAGTTCTAGACCATTCACACGGGTACTTAGACTTGTAACAAAATATCTCACCTCTCACATAACCGGATTGTTAAATAGGATAGAGTCGAGGTCCCACAACAACCGTATTCAAGATTGAAGATCACTAATGGTTCAACTAAACCATCTGATGATTGCCTAAGTCAACACAAGAGTCACAAGGTCACTAACTAGAGCCATTTCTTTCCAAAAGCTTGTTTTTAACCATAAGCGTGTAGTTAAGTGTGTTGTTATCAAGTGAAGCATGCTTGACCCTTTTTTATTCATTAATACTACTGTTTCTACCTAAATAACAAAAACAGACTCAATCCCTTAAGAAGGTTGTCACGCCATCCATCGTTGGGAAGAGCCACCCGGTTCACACAAAACCCACCTTTGGAAAGAACCGTGGCATTAAGAAAACCAAAGGCTTATTGCTCACTTAAACATAAAAAGAAGCTACCGAATCAATAAGAAGCTATTAACATAAATAAGAAGCTATACTACTAAGAAAACAAAATAAAGAAGCTATGAAATTAGCTACTGAAAGTAAGATAAATGAATATACAAACCGAGGGTAATAGAATATAAACATCAAAAGAGAGGGAGGAATATATACATAATGAAAGAGAAACTAAAGATAAAAGCATTGGGACCCTATGGGAGCACCCCTTGTCTCCTGCTCAAACTTTCTTGTAAAGAGTTAGCAGCCTGCATCCTCTTGTTAGAGGCTTTCTTTGCGCATGATCCCCTTTCTTCTTAGAAGAGTTAGGGAAGGAAAAGCTCCTTGGAAACCTTGACTCTTCAATAGATTAGATTCATCTTAACTTAAAAAAAATAGTACTTTCTCTTTGGCATCGGTTGCGACATCGAATGAGACTTATCGAAAAATAGTATTAATGTTATTACAGGCCAATGTCACCAAATCAAACCAACCAAAATAGACCACCCCCTGAATAAAAATAAGCATTGTCCCCAAATGCTTAGCAAAATAAAAATAAGGGAGGGTAGAGAGTAAAGAAAACTCCCTATGTAGTCTCAGGGTGAATGGCAGAATCACCACCCATGGGCTCCTCCAACTGGATCTCATCATCCTCTGCTCGGGGAACAACGGGGTTGGTGAACATCTGAAGCACCTCCTCGGCAGTATGGGCAGCAAGGTCTGGCTCGTCAAACTGGTCAGCTGGTGCCTCTATTGATGGTGCTACTGGGTCTGCTGGTACTGATGGATCTGTCTCCATCAGTAGGTCAAATGGTAAATCACTAGCTGCTGCAATCTTTGTCACCTCTTTTCTCAATCTCTCCACTGATTTCTTTGAGGCCTGGTATTTCCTCAACTTCTTCACTTGTTTTCCCAACTCCTCAATAACTCCCCCATATTCCACCAGTGTATCCATAATGGTCTTTTGGTTGTCTAGGATATTCTTCAATGTTTTCTCCACTGACGGAGGAACCTGTGGTGCTGCTGGTGTGGAAGGATGTGCTGCAACAACGTTGGATATGTCAGACAGCTTTGAAGTAGCTATCTGCATCCAGTTGTTGAGACTCGTCAACGTCTGGGATACTCGTAGCGCAGTGAGTGGATATGTGGATGAGGCAGGCGTTGGTACTGATGCTGATGGTCTAAAAGATGTAGGTGGCGGCATGTCAGTTGTCTCGGTGGAAGGACCGACTGCTGTAAAAGGCTCAGCAGCTATAGAAGGCTCAGCAGCTGACTCTGTAACCACCACCGATGGCTCATCAGACTGACCAATGGTGGTAGTTGCCTTACCCTTGAACTTTGGGTTTTCCAGACCTTGCAAGGAGTACCATGAGAAGGGCTTCTTGGCCTGCACTTTTGTATCAAAACTCCTCGGCTCCACCTTTGCATATGTGAAATATTCTGTGAGGGTGTTGGGATATGGGTAGGAGCTTTCACATTTTCGGAAAACCACTGACATGTTGGCCGACATGATGGCACCTACATTGATTGGGTACCCAGCCATAATAGATGCCACTAAACCTGCTTGGGGGATTGGAAGATTGTTCTCATTTTGACTTGGGACAATACGGCTGCACGCAAATGTTTGCCACACTTCTTCTTCAAAATTGAGGGTGGCCCGTGCAATAGGAACCCCTGCTGTGATCTACAGTGGTGGTGGTCCTGGATCAGCCAAAATCTCTGCTTACCAAGGGCGAGCTTCACCCATAACAAGCTTCTCCAAGTGCTGGATTTCCTCTACCTCCTCGAATCTCAGGTAAGTGTTCAGAGTGCTTGGGTGAAATCTGACTTTCAAATTTCTCACTTTGGTCACTTTGGTACCCTTCTTGATGTGTGCCACACTAGAATAAAACTCCCGTACCAAGTGCTCTTTGGCATCCACAACACTCTGGGTGAACCACAATCACCCATTGCGCTCCCTGAACTACTTAAGGACATTTGTATTGTATTTATCGAATTCCTTCAGCAAGAATTGTCGCTCAAATGTGAGCGATCTCTGGGGCCACCACTCTCTAAACTTTGTGAAGGAAGTCAAACTCACAAACCTATCATCCCATACTTCCTTGTTCTTTGACCTCTCTCAGCCGCCCACTCTAGTATCACCTCCCCTATCATCATCAGGAACATCATCATCATCTACTGCAACTGGTGCAGAGGGAGTGTGTGTAGAGGAGGCTCTGAACCCTGGCTACCGGCATTAGAACCCTCGAACAAACTTGCTGTGGTGGAGGGTTCGTTGCGCAGTTGGTAACTCCCAATGAATTGTGGTGGTTGGGACTGGGCCTTAGGTTGTACCTCTACTGAGTGACCCTCGGAGGCTTCCATAGACGGGACATACGAGCTTGATTCTGAGGGCTCTGTGGCCCTACCTCTCCGAGTGACCGGATTTTTGGCTATTGCTTTTGATTGCACTCCTAGAGCTTGAGTGCCCTTTCCTCTGCCTCGGGAGGGTTCACCCCTCCCTTTAGATGTATCACCTCTGCCTTGTGATCGAACCATTGTCTGCAATACGAAGCATATAAGTCAGTTAAAGTTCAGAAGCATGTTAACAATTGCAGGAAATCAGTGTACAAAAGAGACAATACGGACCGCATAATATTGAGTGCGGCTGCACAAAACCAGGTTCAGACTACTGGTTATCTTAAGTTTCAAAGTGCGGTCGCACACAGTTTTTCGCAGACCGCACAATATTTTTGTGGATCGCACAATTTTGAGTGCGGTCCGCACTTTTCATGTATCACATTTTGCCCTAACTCGAGATCTGCGGACCGCACAATTTTGTGTGCGGCCGCACAATTCAAAAATAAAAAGGCACTGACTTAGGTTTTGTAATTTTTGCACAATTTAGACATGGTATTTGCAAATTAAATATGATGAATGATCTACCCAGTCCCCAATGAGCACACATGAAATTACCCACACAATTTCAAGCACACATGAAGAACATTTGACATTCTAGGCCTAAAAATAACTATACTAATTAAGAACAAAAACTAAAAAAATTGAAAAATCTAAACATGAATTAAAGATACCAGTGATGAAGGATGCAGGTAAGAATCTACACTGATAAAATAAATGTGGAGTGTGAGGTACTTTGTGTGCATTGTGCTTGCTTAGGTCTCAAAAGTTGAGAGTATGTAAATAGTGCAATAAGGTCCTATTTATAGGTTCACCAAAGTCGGTAAAAATTGAAGCTGAGTGCGGCCGCATAACTTTGAGTGCGGTCCGCACTCTTTACCTGAACCTTGCTGATGTTCTGCGGTCCGCACAAAAGTGAGAGCGGCCGCAGTATTTTGTGCGGTCCGCACAATTTTGTGTGCGGCTGCAGAATGGCCTTTTCTCTACAATTCAAAACTTTAGAGAGTTGGAATTTTGGGTCTGCAGTTGTGCGGCCGCACAAAGAATTGTGCGGCCGCAGATTCTTCTCTGTTGTAGCATACAAAATTGTGCGGTCCGCATTTTTTCAACATTTGGCCAATTTGTTCGAATACAGTACCTGCAATGCACACTCATTCCTGCAATTCACTTCAAAACTAGTTAGCTCAATACAAAACCTATCTAAAAAAGAAGAAAATAAAAAATGATATGGGTTGCCTCCAAAGAAGCGCCTGATTTAACATCGTGGCACGACGCAGATTACCATCAATCACTTGAAATGAATTAACGCCACGACGTAGCCATCATCAACTTTGCCAAGATAATGCTTTACCATGTGACCATTGACTCTAAACACTTCATCATTTTTGTTCTTCAAGTCTAATGCACCAAAGGGTGTCACATTCACAACCTCAAACAGACCACTCCACTTAGACTTCAACTTTCTCGGAAACATTCGTAACTGAGAATTGAACAATAGCACAAGATCACCTTCTTTGAACTCCTTGTTCCGGATGTACTTGTCATGGAGGTACTTCATCTTGTCCTTATATAAGGACGAACTTGTATAAGCATGGTACTGGAATTCATCAAGCTCATTCAATTGTGCCACCCTTAAGTTTGCAGCGGCATCCCATTAAATATTAAGCTTCTTCAATGCCCAAATAGCCTTGTTCTCAAGTTCCACCGGAAGGTGACAAGCTTTCCCGAACACTAACCGGTATGGAGACATACCAATCGGTGTTTTGTAAATCGTCCTATAAGCCCTAAGAGCATCATCAAGTTTCTTTGACCAATCCATCCGGTTGGCATTCACTGTCTTTGACAAAATACTCTTGATCTCCTGGTTGGAGACTTCCACTTGCTCGCTTGCTTGAGGATGATTGGGGGTCGAGACTCTGTGAGCGACACCATACTTGGTGAGTAAGGTACCAAAAGCTTTGTTGCAAAAGTGCGATCCCCCATCACTAATAATGGCCCTTGGAGTACCGAATCTTGTGAAGATGTTCTTTTTCAAAAATGCCTCCACACTTCGAGCTTCATTGTTGGGTAAAAAGTTGCGTCAACCCACTTTGACACATAATCCACAGCTACCAAAATGTAAGTGTTTCCACAAGAGCTCACGAACGGACCCATGCAATCAATGCCCCACACATCAAAAATGTAAATCTCCAATATGGTGGTGAGGGGCATCTCATTTTTCTTAAAAATCCCACCGGCCTTTTGACATTCATCACAACGCTTGACGAGATCGCTAGCGTCCTTGTAAAGAGTAGGCCAATAGAATCCACAACTCAACACTTTTGTTTATGTTCTAGCTCCACCATGGTGACCACCATATGGTGAAGAGTGTCAAGCCTCAAGAATTTCCACTTGTTCTTCCTCCAGTACACATCGTCGAATCACACCATCGGTACAAATCCGGAAGAAATATGGCTCATCCCAATAATAGTCAAGGCAATCCTGTATAAGCTTATTCCTTTGGTTTGAAGATAACTCATTCGGTACAATACCACTCACAAGATAATTTGCTAAGTCGGCGAACCATGGCATCTTGGTCATTGAAATGGCTAGAAGTTGATCGTCGGTGAAGGAATCATTTATCTCAAGGCCGTCATGTTGCCTCCCCTCCTCATCCAAACGAGACAAGTGGTTCGCCACTTGGTTTTCACTATCCTGGCGGTCTTGAATCTCTATATCAAACTCTTGCAATAGAAGCACCAATCACATTAACCTTGCCTTTGAATCTTCTTTGCTCATTAAGTACCAAAGCGCCACATGAACGGTGTGGACAATCACCTTTGTACCCATCAAGTACGGGCGAAACCTCTCCATAGCAAACAAAATAGAAAGTAGCTCTTTTTCGGTCACTGTGTAGTTGACTTGGGCATCATTCTTGGTCTTTCTAGCATAGTAGACTGGATGGAAGATTTTGTTGATACGTTGCCCCAAAACTGCTCCAACCACCACATCACTTGCACCATACATGAGCTTGAAAGGCAAGCTCCAATCTGATGCTGTGATAATAGCAGTAGTAGTCAATTTGAACTTGAGCAATTCGAATGCCTTCATACAGTCCTCGTTGAAATAGAACTTTGCATCCTTCTCCAACAGTTTACACAAGGGGTTCACCACTTTGGAAAAATCCTTGATGAATCGGCAATAGAACCCCGCATGATCCAAGAATCTTCTCACTCCCTTCACGGATATAGGGGTGGGGGTTTAGAGATCACCTCTATTTTGGCCTTGTCGACCTCAATACTATTCTTTGACATTTTGTGGCCGAGGGCAATGCCTTCCTCAACCATGAAGTGAAATTTCTCCCAATTCAAAACCAAGTTTGTCTCCTCACATCTTGCCAAGACCTTATCTAAGTTGTTCAAGCAATCTTCAAACGAATTTTCGACCACGTAAAAGTCATCCATGAAGACCTCAAGAAAATCCTCCACCATGTCGGTGAAGATGTCTATCATACACCATTGAAAAGTCGCCGGTGCATTGCATAACCCAAATGACATTCGTGAGAATGTGAAAGTACCATAGGGACAAGTGAAAGTAGTCTTCTTTTGGTCCTCCGGAGCAATAAGAATTTGATTGTAGCCAGAATATCCATCAAGGAAATAATAGAAAGCTCGACGGGCCAACCTATCAACCATTTGATCAATGAATGGGAGTGGAAAATAATCTTTCCAAATGATTTTGTTGAGCTTCTGATAGTCCAAACACACTCTCTACCCGGTCACCGTTCTTGTGGGGATCAACTCATTCTTGTCATTTGTGACCATAGTCATGTCCCCTTTCTTTGGGACACATTGCACCCGAGAGGTCCACGAGCTATCGGAAATACAGTAAATAACCCCGGCATCCAACCATTTTATGATCTCCTTCTTCACCACATCTTGAATTTCTTCATTTAATCTTCTTTAATGTTCAACGGAGGGTTTCGCATCCTCCTCCAAAATAATTTTGTGCATGCAAAAGGCGAGGCTTATACCCCGAATGTCCGCCAATATCCATCATATAGCTTTCTTCCTCTTTTGTAGCACCTCCAAAGTAGAGTCTACCTGCACGTTAGTCAAACAAGAGAAAAAAGTAACCGATAAAGTAGAACATGGCCCAAGGAATTCGTACCTGAGATGTGGAGGAAATAAGTTTAACTCCAAAGTGGGAGGCTCCTCGATTGAGGGTTTTGTTGGAGGAGTCTTCCGGTTCTCAAGATCTAAGGATAATTTTCGAGGTTCATAAGTGTACGACCCCCATTCCTTGTAATGCATTTACACATTCCACATAGCATTCCTTCTCATCATCATCACGATTAAGCAATGCGGCCTCCAAAGTATCATCAGCATTCATCATGGCACTAGCATCATCAAAAATCACCTCGGTCACTAAGTCCACAAACGAACAAACTTCATTGATATTCGGTTGCCTCATAGATTTGCATACATGGAAAACCACCTTTTCGTCGCCCCCCGGAAGGTGAGCTCACCGGCTTCCACATCAACAAGAGCCTTCCCCGTAGAAAGGAAAGGTCTATCCAAGATAATAGGCACCTCATAGTCCACTTTGTAATCAAGAATCACAAAGTCTGTCGGGAGGATGAACTTATCAACACGAACCAACACATCATCAATAATACCCAATGATCTCTTCATAGTACGATCTGCCATTTGTAACCTCATAGATGTGGGTCTTGATTGCCCAATTCCTAAAGTTTTGAACACCGATTAGGGCATCAAGTTGATACTTGCCCCTAGATCACATAGAGCTTTGGCAAAGTCGGCGCTCCCAATAGTGCAAGAGATTGTGAAAGCGTCGGGATCTTCCAATTTCGGAGCCATTGAGTGCACAATAGCACTCACTTGATGAGTCATCTTGATATTCTGACAATTCATGATCTTTTCTTTGTCACCAAATCCTTCATGAACTTTGCATAGCCAGGCATTTGCTCCAATGCCTCAACCAATGGCACATTAATGGATAAGCTCTTCATCATGTCTATAAACTTCTTGAATTGGTTCTCACTATTTTGCTTGGCGAGCCTTTGAGGGTATGGAGGAGGAGGACCTTGGCATTGGTGCCTTGGCCTTTGGCATTATCGGTTCCGGTATGTCAACCACGTATTCCCTAGATGGGTTCACTTCTTCTTGAGTCTCCTCCACATTTTCATCAATATCAATTCTCACTTATTCATTAGCTTGAACCACATTGCTTGGAATTTCATCTTCTTGAATCACTACATTATCATCCACAATTCTTCTTTGGTTTGAGGTTATTGCCTCCCCACCTTTTCCACTCCTTGTGTTTACGGCCATGGCATGTCCCGTGTTGTTCCCACCCTTCGGGTTCACCACCGTGTCACTAGGTAGTTCCCCCTTAGGTCGAGTGTTTAAAGCTTGCGAGATTTTCCCTAACTGAACCTCCAAATTATGGATTGAAGTGTTGTGAGAGGCTAGTTGAGCATCAGAGTCGACATTTTTCTCCATCATTTGTTTGAACATATTTTCAGTATGTCCCATCTTATTATTGGAAGAGCTAGAACCATGAGACGGATAAGGAGGAAGGTTGCTTGGTTGTTGATACATCAGGGGCCTTTAAAAGCCCGACCCTGATTCCCTTAGTTATTGTTCAAACTCCCTTGGTTGTTGCCTCCCCAATATCCTTGATTGTTGCCACCCTAATTGCCTTTGGTTGCCTTGATTATTCCAATTGCCTTGATTATTGTTATTGTTCCAATCACCTTGATTGCCATGCAGGGTTTTTGTCTAAGATAGCTAGTGGCAATGTTGTGTCTTACTATTTCGCTTTTCAGTGCAGGTCCTATTTACTAGCTATCGCTTTTGCTTTGCATCTTTCTTCTAGATTTCATGGTGTTCCTATTTTTCTTATAACTGTTGTGGTGATACTAATATTGTCTCCCTTTGCTTTGCATCTTTCTTCTGTTTTTTATTATGTTCTTATTTTTCCTATGATTGCTGTTGTGATACTAATATTATCTCCTTTTTGTCCTTTTGTCTTTTTGTTTTTTTTTAGCCGAGGTTCTTTCGGAAACAGCCTCTCTACTCCTTCGGGGTAGGGGTAAGGTCTGCGTACACACTACCCACCCTAGACCCCATTAGGGGAATTTTACTGGGTTGTTGTTGTTATTGTTATTGTTACCACCACTCCAATTTCCTTGGTGGTTTTGATTGTTCCAATTTCCTTGATGTCCTTGAGATCGCCATTGTTGTTGATTCGGGTCTTAAGAGTTGTTTCTTTGCCCTTGTTAGTTTTTCACATATTGCACTTCTTCCTCTTGCTCATTGTATGATTCGTCTTGGTCAAACCCACTATCATCTTGCACAAATTGGTCCACACGGTTTTGCACTTGTTGTCCATTTTGCCTTTGCTTGTTCACCATCATGTTGACACCTTCCATTGCATTTACTTGCTTAGGACCTTGAACTTGTTGAAGTTGAGATTTGGCTAATTGATTCATTGTTGTAGTCAACTCGACAATTGCTTGCCCATGATCATGCAATTCTTTGTGTAGGTGAATCACATTTGGATCACCTTGAGGAACATTAGCTCTACTTTGCCATGCGGATGAAGTATCCGCCATTTCATCTAAAATCTCACAAGCTTCGGCATATGGTGTTCTCGTGAAATTTCCACCGGCAAGTTAGTTGACCATGCATTGATTGGTAGTATTGATCCCCCTATAGAAGGTTTGTTGAATCATAGCCTCAATCATGTCATTATTCGGACACTCTTTCACCATAGTACGGTACCTCTCCCAAATCTCGTGCAAATGCTCATTGGGTTCTTGCTTGAATGCTAGAATCCCATCTCGAAGAGTAGCCATATGCCTGGGAGAAAAGTACTTGGCAATGAAGTTTTTCTTCAATTCATCCCATGTATGGATAGAATGGTTTGGCAATCTTTCTAACCAATCCAAGGCTTTCCCCCATAGAGAGAAGGGAAATAGCCTCAACCTTAGAGCATCCTCGGAGACGTTGGTCTGTTTACTCCCCCAGCAAGTATCCACCAACCCCTTCATGTGTTTGTATGCATTTTGACTCGGAGCCCAGGTGATGAATCCCCGTTGGCCTAGCAATGTGAGCATAACATTGGTGATTTGGAAGTTGCCCGCCCTAATACGGGGAGGGACTATGGCACTTGCATATCCTTCATTTGGAAACACCCGATGTGGATCCGCTCTTTGTGGAGGTGGGGGAGGGACGGGAATATTTTCATGTGGCAGTCGGCCTCGCCTATTTGCTTAAGGTTCAAGAAGAACCTCATCACCTTGGTCATTGTCCACTTCCTCCCCCAAAGGCAAGTTTTCGAGAGGATCATTGTTGAGAACCATTTTTCTACCTACAATCGATTCACAAAAAGGTTAGTAACCAGGAAGGAAAAGAATACAAGTCACACACAAAACCAAATATATAGCTAAATCCATTTTTAGCTCCCCGGCAACGGCGCCAAAAATTGATGTCACCCAAATTCACACCACTGATTGAGAATGTGAAGCGATCGATGTAATTATAATTACCCAACTTTGAGTCGGGGTCGATTCCTCAGAGAGCTTATATTGGATTAGGTATATACTTAGACTAGGTGTATGACATGCCTAAAATGCACTTCCACATACTTGGTTGTTTCTTTCTACTTCTAAAATCTGCTATTGTTTGTAAATGTAAAGCTATAGAACGATATTTTTGGTGTTATTTTTCAAGTTTATAAAAGATCTAGGGCTGTGACTTCCACCTAGGTAGTTACCTAACGGGTTGGGGGCTTTAGGGCATGTTTCATTGGTCGGGGTGTAATATAACAATCAACACGCGATTAATTACTCGATATCTCTCGGTAGTTAGAGTGGTTTCACCCAATTTGGCTTTCTCAAGTCCAAATGGGTAATTCACAAAACCGTTGATATATGCTCAAGTCGGGTCTTACTATCTCTAGATTCAACCCTTTAATTGGGGCTATCAATTTCTTGAGTTCACCCCAATTTCTTGTTAGCCAAGATTTCCTAGACTTCGTCTCTCTTTCTCAAGTAGAGACTAAGTCAATTAGGCATGAATCAATGTTTGCAACCATTAATTCCTAAATTCAAGCAAGAACTAGGCTAAATATCATACACCCAACCTTAAACAAGCCCTAAATCAAACGCCCATTAGGTACCCACACTAGGGTTGGGTCATAACTCTAGCTAGAGATTTAGCTACTCGTAGGCAAAATTGAAGAAACTAAGGAAGAAAATAAGATTAAGCTCATAATAGATGATAAAGGGATGAAAATCCAATGTTAAAATGATAAACTAATACAAAGTTTCCCAAAGCAGTAAAGGAACAACGACTATCTACTTTCTGGAGTTCAAACTTAACCTAAATTTGATAAGAAGAACTATTTATACATAGCTGAAGTTATCAGACAAAATTGCCCCTGCGGAGGTTCTGCGGCCTCACAATTCTGTATGCGGTCCGCACAATTCTGTATGCGGTCCGCACTTTGAAGCTGGCCTTGACAGGATGGACTTATGCGCCCGCACAATTCTGGGTTGCGGCCGCACTTCTTTAGATTCTGCGGACCGTACATTTCTGAGTGCGGACGCACTCTTGCATTTGAGCTTGACCGGAGGAACTTCTGCAGACCGCACATTTTTGAGTGCAGTCGCACTCTTGAATTCTGCGCTTCTTCATGGACTCAGAACTCCATCTCTCTGAACCTCATCTTCTGCGGCCGCACAATAATTGTGCGGTCCGCACTTTGCAAAGGAATTCTATCAGAGGTCCTTAATAGTCTGCAGCAGCACTCAATACTGTGCAGTCCGCACTTTGCTCTTTTTGCTTGGTTGTAGTCCTTGTCCAAAAATACTCCTTCTTGGGTTGAGTTTCATCGTTTTGTCTTTTTTTTCCAATGCTCCTGCAAGTAAGCACATTTTATCAGTTTTCGCGAATACCTTTAAGGAGTTTTTAGCTAAAACTAAAGTAAAAGAGTGCAAATAAGTAGTCAAAATCGCTACTTATCAAACTCCACAATGATGGAGTCAAGCTCTTCACTCAGAGAAAATGCCCCCGAAGTGAAGGGATATGTATAGAAATACATAATACCCTTCTTGGGTAAGGTTACCTGCTCCGCCTGATCAAGAGCGATAATGTCTAAATCCTGGCAACGACAATCTTCCTTCAAAGGGGGTCAGTAAATTTTTCGCCAAAAAGAATATTTCTACCAACTTCCCGGTGACACAAAGTTATGCCACCGTAAAGTAAGGGGACTATCTGTATGGGGCAAAATATATTATATTAAATGATCGAATGAGAACGTGACACGTGGAGTCGAAGATAGAAGATAGCTGAAACTGAAGGTAACAATCTCGTCTGTTACCGGAGAGAATGATACCCATAAAGATGAAATAAATGCCTACCACTCGGTAGCATTTAATGAAGAATATTATACAACATTTAGTACACTGCCCGTTACAAAAGAATATGACATTCATGCCCGCCGTTATACATTCTTTAATGGCTCTCATAATTAACATTAAAGAGGGGCTTGATCCTAGGACCTTGCTCCCTATGTGAAACTATAAATAGTGAGCTCTATTATCACTGTAAAGGACACGAATTTTCTGGCAAACATACGCTACACTCTGTTTAAAGCTTAATATAATTTTATCTTCTTGCTTCTTGATTTCATTGTTGTTGTGTCCGGAAGCCCTACTCCCGGAACTATTATTTCTGCTATTTTGTCTCTATTTCAAGGCTAAGTATTATATTTTTATCTAATTCATCTATTATTTCAGGATCAAATTAATTCACTTGTCTATAAACTATGTATAAATTCAACTGTACCATTTTACGGATAAACAATGTCTGTCTTTGTGTTTCACGACATCATTGACCTTTTTTTGCGTGTTTTTTTTTTTTTTTGTGAATCTTCTGGATGAAACTTTTGCCTCGCCATTATATGGAAGCATGCAGTTAATTATCTCATTTAAAACTCACACGACCATATGCCATTTGAATGGGCTATCTAAATTGCGGTTGCCATATATATCCTTATATCTTCTTGCAGGATGTGTATTAGCTAGATGCTTGCCCTGTCATTTCCAAATTGAGTAGAGTGGTTTAACTTTTACTTCTCAAGAGAGAAATAAGAACATAAAAGTTAAAACCCATTAAGTTTAAATTTTAAATTGGCATCGAATCACTAAATGAATATTATAAAGCATCTGAAAAGAAATTTTAAGATTTTATGATGTTTGGCACGTGCTAAGCATAGGTACGACTCATCTATTGATTCCCCTAAAAAAAAAAAGACGTATAGGGTTTGCTGCATACAAGGATTTGGACTTGAGGTGAGGCGTTTCTCTAGAGTAGCACTGATTTGCTTCTTTAGAAAAATATACTATGACAATTAAGCATATTTATGTATGTTGTTTTATAAAAATGAATCTAACGTGAAAAATTATATTAAATGTCAAAAATCTCATGAAAAACTCTGTTTTAAACAATCTATATCAAGCACGGTGCGAAACTTGACGTTTCAAAATAGGCCTTATGGGTAGAGGGCTTATCTAATTTTTATAGGAAATTTTACCTCCTGGGTGAGGATTTGCTCCAGTGAAAAAAGCTCCAGCAGATATTAATATTATTGTTAATCAATGCCATGTGAACGGAGTATAATTCAAAGGCTAGGATGAATCTTAACTTTAATTTTCCTATTAATGGTATAAAAAATATGAATAAAAAAGAAACAGTTGTTGCCGAACTCAAACTTTTGTAAGACTTTGTTCTCTTTTAACTTTAATAAGCTATAATCAAGTTAAAAGGTAATTAAAAAAAATGGTGGTTACAAAGTGCATAATATGAACATATTAACTTTACAATAAGATATATAATAATCACTAATAAATATAACAATGCATATATAATATGTTCCAAAACCAAAACAAAAGAATACTCAAAAGCAAAATTTTAAGACATAATAAATAAATATATTATTGTGATAATTAGAAATATAACAACAAATGAGTTGATGCCTTTCTTGTCTTTGTAACTTTTCAAATGTAATACAAAAATATGATATTAAAAGAGGTTTGATTTTTTAAAAAAAGAAGAAGATGATTTTGCTTAACTAAATTATCAGTTGGTTATAGCATATTAAAAGAAGAAGAAGAAAAGGAAGAAGAAGAAAAAAAAATAGTACTTTTCAAATGTTCAAATTTTTGTTCTCTTTGTTTATTTCATATCTTTTTTACCATTAAATTTTATGAATAACTAAAGTAGATTCTAACCATTAAAAAATTTCCTCGACATGTGGCATTGATTAACAATGGTATTGATATCTACCGGAGCCTCTACTACTGGAGCAACTCCGAACCCCTACTTCCTGTATCAAAGCTTTACACCTTATTTATTATAAATATTATTTTCTATAGCTACCTTTTAGTTTTTATAGCAAAATATGTATTTATGGTATACACTACCGTTAAGCCATTAAATACGCTGTCTAATTAGTTTTCTCTCATTCTTTCAGTTATTCTCTTCCAAAATCACCGCACATTATCTTATTTCTCTCTCCACGATCTCTCTCTCACAGCGCCATTGTCTCCCTCAATTTTCAATTTTTTTGCTATTAACTGTACTTCACTGTATTCATTATGTTGCTCTCAGTGTATTCAAATGTATTTTATATTAACTGTAGTTCAATATATATTAATTGTACTTCACTGTGTTTCACTATTTTATTCAGCAATATGTACCCAATGTATTCAAGTATGTATTCAGATGTATTTTTTATTAATAGTTGTTCGGATTCATTATATTCAATATTTGTATTTCACTGTTATTGTCAACACATATAGCTTCTATATTCAATATATATCAATGGTTAATAATCATTGTATTCAATGTATTTTTTTTCGCCTAATGGCTAATATATAAATAAAATCTCAAAATGGGTCCAATGCTTACAAGATGTCCAAACCACAATAGAAGTTGCATTCAGCTACTAGCTATTAAAAAAGATAGAAAAGCTAAAATCTAATGAACTAGCAATTACAACATGAAAAGTGAAATGCTTCCTTCTCCTATTAGTGTATGTGAATCCAATTGTCATTGGCAAATACCAAGCAGCAATTATCAAGCTCTCACCAGGCGCCAGAGTATATTGTCCATAGGCTAAAATGAATCCCCTGTATTCAATGTATTGAAGTATGTATTCAAATGTATTTTTAATATTGTCACGACCCAAAATCCACTAGTCGTGATGACACATAACCCAACCCGCTAGGTAAGCCAACTAATAACTATCCAATTTTAATAATATTTAACAAGACAATTAATCAAAATAAATTATCTGAATCTTATACATTCCCCAGGAACTGGTAGTACAAATCATGAGCTTCTAAGAATAAAGTTTACAAAGAGGAAATGAAATATTAAGATAGTCTATTTGAAAAGTACATAAACAGAGTTTCATAGATCTAAGGCTACCATGAACAAGATGTAGCTACAACCGGGATGCAGGTATATCTTCAATCCAGCTCCCATCGAACACCACAACATCAGCAACCAACATCTGCACGCAAGGTACAGAAGTGTAGTATGAGTACAACCGACCCCATGTACTCAATAAGTAACAAACCTAACCTTAGGTTAAAATTAGTGACGATCTAAAAAAAGGTCGGGTGCAATACCAATATTCCACCATAGTTCATAACAGCATAGTACAATAACAAAAGAATATCTCGGAAATAAAAGGCTCAGTTGGTTCACAGTTCCAAAAAAATAGGCATTGCTTTTCAAGTATCTCAGTGAAAACACAAATCTTTTACCCAAAAAGTCAAAGTATGAGTAAGTTTGAAAACTGTACTTTTTCCCAAAACTCCTTTCAACAAATAGTAAGATGTTTCATTTTATGATAGTATGAGGAAAGTACTTCTCTATGCCTACATGTCAAGATACAGGTAAAATCATAAAATGTCCCCAAAACTGGGTAGCAGAAGGAAATGCACCTCTATGCATGTATCTCAAGTACGCATGACAAATGCAATGCATCTCGATGATGAGCTCATGTACTCACACTCTCAGAGTACTAAATCTCACTGTCTCATATTCTCTCTCACTATGCTCAATGCTTAGCACACTCAATCACTCAGCGCTGTACAATATCTGCTGTGGAGTGCAGCCTGATTCATATATGACCATAAGGCCCATTGCGACGCGTAACCCGATCCACATATATATAGTCGACTGCGCTCACTGGGAGTGTGCAGACTCTGGGAGGCTCCATCAGCCCAAGCACTATATTGTTATGGCGTGCAGCCCGATCCAATATTGTTTCGGTGTACAACCCCATCCAATATTATTGCGGTGTGCAACCCGATCCAATAATATATATATATAGCCCGAAGGCTCGTTGTGGCATGCAACCCGATCCATATAAACTATAATCAATATAATATGCTGCGGCGTGCAGCCCGATCCCAAAATGTCACTCTCACTCAGGCCCTCGGCTTCACTCAGTCATCAATTACTCCAGTCTCACTCACAGGCTCACAATGTCATGAAACTAGCCTGACAACAATGATATGATGTATCAATAAATAATATCGGAGACTGAGATATGGTATGAATGCATGGATATGACTGAATATGAA
>AWOL01S0070862.1:51547-81462 GCA_000715115.1 Nicotiana otophora | reverse complement strand
ATGTCACTCTCACTCAGGCCCTCGGCTTCACTCAGTCATCAATTACTCCAGTCTCACTCACAGGCTCACAATGTCATGAAACTAGCCTGACAACAATGATATGATGTATCAATAAATAATATCGGAGACTGAGATATGGTATGAATGCATGGATATGACTGAATATGAAATATCAATAAAATGACTGAGATGATAGTAAGAAACGACCACTATGGGTCCAAACAGTTATCGGCATAATGCCTAAACATAATATCTAGCATGATTGACAGCTTAATTACTTTATCACATAGTTAAAACACGGATATCAATAAAGTAGGACCACTATACAGTGCCACGAGAATAACAGAGTCTCAATTCACATGGTGCACGCCCACACTCCCATCACCTAGCATGTGTGTCACCTCATTACTAATCACATAACACATATTTCAGGGTTTCAAACCCTCAGCTCCAAGATTAGAAGAGTTACTTACTTCGAACAAACCAATTCCAACACCGATCAGGACAAGCGATGCTCCAAAATTCCATCCCGCGCATTCCGACTTCCGAACGGCTTGAAACTAACCAAAACAACTCAAATACGTCAAACAATGCTAAAAGAACCAATCCCGATCAAAACATATCAAATCTTGAATCAAAAGCCCAAAATCGACCAAAATCCCAACCCTGGCGCGCACCTCGAAACCCGAAAAAATTTATAACATTCAACAACCCATTCAATTACGAGTCCAACCATACTAGTTTCATTCAAATCCGACTCCAATTCGATGTTCAAAACTCAAATGTTCATATTATGAAACTTTAGGCCAAAACCCCCAATTTCCTCTTTAAAATTCACAATCCAATTACCAAACACGAAGGCAGATTCATGAAATATAACCAAAATCGAGTAGAGAACACTTACTCCAATTCATAAGGTGAAAATTCCTTCAAGAATCGCCTCAATCCGAGCTCCATAGCTACTAAAATGAAGAAAGAACCAAAACCCTCGATAATATAGCTTCTGCCCAGCTATTCCGCATTTTCAGAAAATTCGTCGCACCTGCGATCACCGCTTTTGCGGAAATACTTCGCACCTATGCTACCCGGCTTCCTCACCATTTATGCTTCTGCGACTCCCTGCCCGCATCTGCACAATTGCATGTGCGGATATCCCATCGCACCTGCGACCTCTGCTGACACCCTCCAACTCCGCACCTCCACTCGAGCTGCCGCGCCTGCGACATCGCATATGCGCCCAAATCTCCGCTTCTACGGTCTTCCTCATCCAGCTCTCATCTCGCATCTGTGATGCCTTTTCCGCTTCTGCAGCCATCGCACCTGCGCAAACAAACCGCAGGTGCAATAATACCAGAACCAGCAGCCTTCAGCTTTGCACATAAAGTGAAAATGATCTGAACCTCGTCCAAAACTGATCCGGGCCACTCGGGACCTCATCCGAATATACTAAAAAGTCCAATAACATAACACAGACCTACTCGAGGCCTCAAATCACGCATAACCACAGCGAAACAATGAATCACACCTCAAATCGAAAGTTATGAACTTTGAAACTTCAACTTCCACAACCGATGCCGAAACCTATCGAATTACGTCCGATTGACCTCAAAGTTTGCACACACTCCACATTTCTCATTACGGACCTATTCCAATTTCCAGAATCGGATTTCAACCCCGATATCAAAAATTCAACCCCTCGGTCAAACTTTCCAAAAATTTAACTTTCTCCATTTCAAGCCAAATTCCACTACGGACCTCCGAATCAAAATTCGAACGCGCTCCTAAGTCCAAAAATACCCAACGGAGCCATCAAAACTCCATTCCAGGTTCAAATTCAAAAAAAAGTCAAATTTGGGTAATTCTCCCAATTTAAAGCTTCAATAATGAAATCCATTCTTCCTATTCGATTCCGAAAAACCTGAAAACCAAAATTGACGATTCACACAAGTCAAAATACATCATACGGAGTTAGTCATGCCCGTAAACTACCGAACGAAGTGCAAATGCTCAAAACGACCGGTCGGGTCGTTACATCCTCCCCCACTTAAATATACGTTCGTCCTCGAACGTGTCCAGAGTTGTTCTCAAAGCTATAAAACCACCGTATGACCTTGCCATGCACATACCCAGGGGTGATGCCACGTCACCCTATCCCATACAGGTCCGATAACACAACATAACTGAAATTTCTCGATTCAATCTAGCCCATAAGCCTTCGAATCAAATTTTCAATATCCAGAATTTCTTATAAGAACAGAATTTCGCATCTACATACTGTATAAGTCTGAACAAGCTGTACCATAAGCCGTGACCATAACTCAAATACTCAAAACTCAAATACCACATAGCTCAAATGCCCGAAGCAATGATTTCTAATCACAACAACTGCTCAAAACAACCCAATGCCGGTAATAAACCTCATATCAAACAAGACTCTATTCAAAAACCTTCGCACACTGCCAATGATGAAAGAAACACACAAAAATCATAACCATTCATCAGATCAACCAGTCATGGAATTCCCTCTCGTTCGACAAGAATTATAGCAAATTCTAAGCCGACTTTCGATATTATCCTTCCAAACATGCTGTAATCAATTCCGATAGTATCCATCCTAGGTCCAATGATCTCATCTCATCCAACACGACCACTCTAGTGACATGCCACATCAATACAATCTGACGCCATAACCCGTGCAATCCATTTACCAATAAGCAACCTTCCAAATATACTCAAATCATGGAAAACTGATTCAGACGGGAGAACTATCTCGCAAGCTCCACAAGTACCACCACAACGCAATGCTAAGATCCTATCACACACCATAGAACCAAAACACACGAATCTAACATAAAGGATCAGATCTTAACATAACTCTGCTGCAATACGTGACCCTATCCAAATACTGGTCCATATAAAATACCTCAAGCCACCCTGCCAAAAATCAATAACCATGCACAATTCGACACCAAGTACTCCAAGTGCATTACCACAACCACGGATAAACAAATGACACAATGCCACACAAAACCCGAAAGAACGCAACCAATACTCTATCAACCAAGCAATACCCAATACTCTTCTCGCTCAAATTCTGCTATAAGGCCCTAATAGAATCGCACCATATATGCATATAACCAACTAATCACAACTCCTCGTAGCATAGAAGAGTAACTCATAGATCATCTCAAAACACGAATAAGCTCAAACAACACCGAATGGAACATCCCTCAACAATAGCAATATGGAGCCAACCAATCCGGCTCTGTGTGGAATACACATCCTAATTGGGCCTACCAATGGACCCCCAAATTAGCTCTAGTCACCCACAGATTAATAAATAACCTCCGAAAGTCCACAATGACTGAATCATAACATATACTGTCATCTGGCTAGCTTCGGCTACAACTTCATAGTCTACAACCATGAAACAATATGCTCCTGAGAACTCCCAATCTCCAAATCCATAGAACACACGGATCACCATATTTGATCCCAACTCCATCGCCCGAATGTCTAACATATCTCCCATACACAATCATCCCACGAGGAATACTTCTATAATTCTTCTGTGCCACAAAGCAAAATTTGAATATCAGCAGTCGATCAACCAGGAGAGTGCCGCAATACCAATGAAGTATCCATAAATCAAAACACATTGCCCCTTCTAAAATGTATACTCTCATCAAGCCACACCGATTAGTAATATCATTTGCCTAGTCATCTGAATCCGTCCATGCTGCCTACGAATTTATGACTTTCCCTTAAAAACTGAATTGTGACCTTACACAAGAAAATCTCAATCCCACGCAATACACTGGGTCTACCATGCCATCTTGTGAAGAGTTCAATAATCTCATAATCAACTTTGAGTCACAAGCAGAATACATACCCGATCAGTCAGAAACCTTCCATTTGATCTCATCCCGGAGAAAATCCCAATACACAACAAATTCCTCACGCCGATAGGAAATATACTCCTAGAATCGTGGTAGAAACCATTAAGAACTCTTCGAAACCCATTTGCACACAACCAAGCTATCAGAACCGAATCTCTCTAACTCCACCCAGCCATGCAGGTCGCCAAAACCCAAGAGCATTGCCACGAAACACCTGTGGAGACCAGCCACATCATAGGTACCTAAAGAACTGACTATATCCATTACTGTGCTGATCCAACCTACTATCAAGCTGTCCTATTTCTCCAAGTCCTTTCCAAATTGCCTTCAAATTGATACTTCTCCTTTCTAGAACACCACGATCCTTAACCAAAATTCACCACACAAGAGACTCTAGTATAAAACCACAACGCCCTAAGGCCCATAAGTCGCTGACTCATCTCTTAAGCAACCCGAAGCACCACAACTGCGACACCCACTCTAAGAAGACCTTATGTGAACCTAAAACTATTTCCTTCACCTTCTTGATGCTGAAATGCATAACCCACAATGGTATAAAATGCCACAAGTCTCGACACCATCTAATGTAATTCTCAGTTTCTAGCCATATACAAATCTTGAAAATTCCAAATCGCTACATATAAATTTTGAATCCATTAGAACCATTCTCGAGAGTCATCCACTCTACTCAAATCTCAATTAAACTGACCAAACGGACCGAACGGCCTGTGCCCCATTAGCACACCAACCCCCAAAGAAGTAACACTGCTGTAATACTACCGATCAAATTCATACTCTGTGTACACTACATCATTCGCGAATAGTAACTCAATTAATTTATGATTCCCATGATTTTCATATACTCCTAAAGTGCCATAACACACATCCAGAAATTTCCTTACTCGAGTCATTCTCGAACTCAACCTCTGCAAGTCATAACTATTCCACAAGTATGCCTCAGACCAAAATTAAAATTTAACACATAACCATGAAATCAAATTGTCAATAGCAGGCTCCCCCACTTGGCTCAAAGACATAAATTAAAATACTCGATAACTCACAATACCCATACTCTATTACTGCCAAAATCCCACACCGAAATTCAACTAAATCCTTCGTAAGCTCATGTAACACAAACCATATAATACCCCAAATTGTCTGCAAATCTGGCATTCATCCTCGTGATAGTTAAGCCAACTTCCACAGGCGATCCAAACTTAAATTGCAACATATATCATTCACTGGTACAAGAGAACTCTCTACAAAACATCATAGGGATTACACAACCTTAGGACACCTCGCAGGAGATAACCCACCTGCTTTGCCTCAAACTGACATCTCTTTATACCCTTTCACAGCCACAACTACTAAGCAATCATTAATCTTCTCGATTCTGAACTCATCAACAAGACATGAGAATCTACTTCATCCCACGACTAAACAACATGAGAGATCCCTCAATACACCCATAACTCGAGACCATACGCCAAATCAAGACATAAATCAGGCACCGATAGTCCTTTCTACATCTCAAGGAAATACTTCTCGTCGCATTCAAATCGTCTCAACACAAACACCTCCCGAAATCACATCATCCTCATCACAAAGCCATTCTACACTCATCGAGCCACAAATTCCACTCGCAAGGACATTAAATCATTACTGGACATATAAGTTCCAAAAATACGTGCTCACAAAATCAAAATCTCCGTGCTCAAGCTACCGTCAAAACCCGGCCTCAAGTTTTCCAGACTGGCCCATCATCAGCACGCCAAAATGGTATCTCGCACCTCAACCATGGAACCACAAGCCGCCGGCGCACAGCCGATACCGAGCGCTCACATGCGCATACGAATGTGTGGAAGGAATTCAAAGAGTTACGCTTCAAGCTGAATCAATGCCACACGATACAGAAAGAAAGATGGGAAGTATATGCTAAATGTCCTGTAGCTTCTTGAAGATAGGTATGGACGTCATCATACTGATCCACAAGACTGTACTAGATACTTGCTCATGACTTGTAGAACCTAGAGCTCTGATACCACCTTGTCACCACCTAAAATGCACTAGTCGTGATGGCACCTAACCCAACTCGCTATGTAAGCCAACTAATAACTATCCAATTTTAATAATATTTAACAAGACAATTAATCAAAAAAAGTATATGAATCTTATACATTCCCCAAGAACTGGTAATACAACTCATGAGCTTCTAAGAATAGAGTTTACAAAGCGGAAATAAAATATATACATAGTCTATATGCAAAGTACATAAACAACGCTTTATAGATCTAAGGCTACCACGAACAAGAGGCAACTACAATCGGGATGCAGGTACATCTTCAATCCAACTCTCATCGAACACCGCAACATCAACAACCAACATCTGCACACAAGGTGCAAAATTATAGTATGAGTACAACTGACCCCATGTACCCAATAAGTAACAAACCTAACCTTAGGTTGAAAATAGTGACGAGCTAAAAAACAGGTCGGGTACAATACCAATATTCCACCACAGTTCATAACAGCATAGTACAATAACAAAAGAGTATCTTGGAAATAAAAGGCTCAGTTCGTTCACAGTTCCAGAAAAATAGGCATTTCTTTTCAAGTATCTCAGTGAAAACCCAAATCTTTTAGCAAGAAAACCAAAGTATGAGTAAGTTTGAAAACTGCGGTTTTTCCCAAAACTCCTTTCAACAAATAGTAAGATATTTCATTTTTAGATAGCATGAGGAAATTACTTCTCTATGCCTACATGTCAAGATACAGCTAAAATCATAAATGTCCCCAAAATTGGGAAGTAGAAGGACATGCACCTCTATGCATGTATCTCAAGTGCGAATGTCAAATGAAATGCATCTCGATGATGAGCTCATGTACTCACACTCTTAGAGTACCAAATTTCACAGTCTTGCATTCTCTCTCACTATGCTCAATGCTCAGAACACTCAATCACTCAGCGTTGTATAATACATGCTGCGGGATGCAGCCCAATCCATATATGACCATAAGGCTCGTTGTGGCGTGCAACCTGATCCACATATATATAGTCGACTGCGCTTACTAGGAGTGTGTAGACTCCGGAGGGGATCCTTCAGCACAAGCGCTATTTTGCTGTGGCGTGCAGCCCGATCCAATATTGTTGCGGCGTGCAACCCAATTCATATAAAATATAATCAATATAATATGATGTGGCGTGCAGCCCGATCCCAAAATATAACTCACTCAGGCCCTCGGCCTCACTCAGTCATCCATCTCTCCAATCTCACTCACAGGCTCACAATGTCATGAAACTAGCTCGACAAAAATGATATGATGTATCAATAAATAATATCTGAGACTGAGATATGGTATGAATGCATAGATATGACTGAGTATGAAATATCATTGAAATCAGTGAGATGACCGTAAGAAACGACCGCTATGGGTCCAAACAGTATCGGCATAATGCCTAAAACATGATATCTAGGATGATTGACAGCTTAACTAATTTATCACATGGAGAAAATACGGATATCAATAAAGTAGGACCACTATACAGTGCCACGGGAACAACAGAGTCTCAATTCACATGGTGCACGCCCACACTCCCATCACCTAGCATGTCCGTCACCTCATTACTAATCACATAACACATATTTCAGGGTTTCAAACCCTCAGCTCCAAGATTAGAAGAGTTACTTACCTCGAACAAGCCAATTCCAACACCGATTAGGACAAGCGATGCTCCAAAATACCATCCCGTGCGTTCCGAACTCCAAACAGCTCGAAACTAACTAAAAACAACTCAAATACATCAAACAATGCTAAAGGAACTAATCCCGATTGAAAAAAATCAAATCTTGAATCAAAAGTCCAAAATAGGCCAAAAGCCCAACCCAGGCCCGCACCTCGGAACCTAAAACAATTTACAAAATTCAACAACCCATTAAATTACGAGTCCAACCATACTAGTTTCCCTCAAATCAGACTCCAATTCGATGTTCAAAACTAAATATTCATATTATGAAACTTTAGGCCAAAACCCCCAATTTTCTCTTTAAATTTCACAATCCAATTACCAAAGAATGAAGGCAGATGCATGAAATATAACCAACACCGAGTAGAGAACACTTACCCCAATTCATAAGGTGAAAATTTCTTCAAGAATCGCCTCAATCCGAGCTCCATAGCTCCCAAAATAAAGAAAGAACCAAAACCCTCGATAATATAGCTTCTGCCCAGCTATTCCGCATTTGTGGAAATTTCGTCGCACCTCCGACCACTGCTTTTGCGAAAACACTTCGCACCTGCGCTGCCCGGCTTCCTCACCATTTCTGCTTCTCCAACTTCCCGCCTGCATCTGCGCAATCGCCAGTGCGGAAATCCCATCGCACCTGCGACCTCTGCTGGCACCCTCCAACTCCGCACCTGTGCTCGAGCTGCCGCACATGCGGCATCGCATATGCACCCAAATCTCGGCTTATGTGGTCTTCCTCATCCAGATCCCATCTCGCATCTGCGATTCCTTTGTCTCTTCTGTGGCCATCGCACCTGTGCAAACCAATCACAGGTGCGATCATACCAGAACCAACAGCCTGTAACTTTGCACATAAATTGAAAATGATCCCAACCTCGTCCAAAACTCATTCGGGTCACTCGGGACCCCGTCCGAATATACTAACAAGTCCAATACACATAACACGGACCTACTTAAGGCCTCAAATCACGCATAACCACATCAAAATGACGACTCACACCTTAAATCAAAATCTATGAACTTTGAAACTTTAACTTTCACAACCGATGCTGAAACCTATAGAATTACGTCTGATTGACCTCAAATTTGCACACACATCACATTTCACATTACAGACCTATTCCAATTTCCATAATCGAATTGCGACCCCGATATCAAAAAGTCACCCCCCGGTCAAACTTCCCAAAAATTCAACTTTCGCCATTTCAAGCCAAGTTCCACTACGGACCTCTGAATCACAATTCGGACGCGCTCCTAAATCCAAAATCACCCAACGGAGCTAACAGAATCATCAAAACTCCGTTCTGGGTTCAAATTCATAAAAAGTCAAACTTGGTCAACTCTCATAATTTAAAGCTTCAACAATGAAACCCATTCTTCCAATTCGATTTCGAATAACCTGAAAATCAAAACCGACGATTCACACAAGTTAAAATACATCATACGTAGCTACTCATGCCCGTAAACTACCGAGCAAAGTGCAAATACTTAAAATGACCGGTCAGGTCATTACTAATATATAATCACTGTATTCACTATGTTGAAATATATATTCAATATGTATTCAAAGTTCACTGTATTCAATGTCTTCACTATATTCATTGTATTCAGTCTCTTCACTGTATTCAATGTCTTAATTGTATTTCACTGTATTTACTATATTTCAGTGTCTTCACTGCTTTTGAAACTTTACTGTGTTTCACTATTTTATTCAGCAATATGTACCCCATGTATTGAAGTATGTATTCAGATGTATTTTTTTATTAATAGTTGTCTGCAATACCTCAAGCCAAAATTCCTCCTACTGCCAAGACTGAAATCAAGGAACCTGTATTAGCTGATTCTAAATCTGATGTTTTGTCTACCTTGAGGCGTTATCTAAATTCATTCAAGGATTATGTAAGTATTATTTATGCATATTAAACTTTATAGTTTATGTATTAACTTTCCTATATATTCTAATCCCTATCTAATTGTTTGTGTAATTATTAGGTGATGAGCGAGTTCACCTCTCTACGATTATTGATCAATGAAAATTTCAAAAAGCTTTCTGACATGTTAAAGCCAATAAGAATACAGAAAGGGTATACAAAAGAAAGAAATATACTGGGGGACATGATGGTGGTATTCAAAGATCACCCGAAGCCAACTTGCATGATAATCTCGAAGGCCAAATACAACATGATATAGCTGTTGGGGAGAATTCAGAGGTTAAAATTGTTTAACCTCTATAGTATATATGTAGTATATTGATACATGTTTAATCCGTGTATTTATATGTTGTTATAACTGTATTCAGGATTTTCTGAAAACATAATTTTAATCAGCTTTTACTATGCTTAAGTCTAATCATGTATACAACAACATACATAATTCAGAATACACTTATATACATGTGAATACAACTTTATATTAGTGAATACATTTATAGAATACATGTGGCTACATTTACAAAATACAAGTGTATACACCTACTCCGAATTTGGAACTTTATGTTTAGTCTAATCTGACAAATATATTTCTTTCAAATATATAACATATTAATATATTCCATTAGGTGTATGTTAAGGCTATGGAAAAGAAGCCGAACACAAACATTCATGCCGATGAACTTTCACATGCTATTTTAAGTGGAGACACATTGAATGCATCTACAAAGGAGATTCTTGTCTGTGGTGAATTAAGAAATGATGGGCCTATTGAATTAGAGGTGCCAAGTGTCATATCACCCAAAACTGACGAGGATGTATCTGGAGAAATACATGTGTCACAATTTGAGTTAGCCGACAAGGACCTTCCAAGTCAAATTTCAGAAACTAGAATTGTGATACATCCAACACCTAAACTTGTTGATTCAATGCCTTTACCTTTGCACAGGACTCGACGCTCAAGTTGATGGAATTATTCACCTTACGAGACCAACTTCAACTCGGCCGGTCAGTAAATTTGTATACAAAAGCTATGTTTTATATAGCTATGTTTTATATCCCCATGTTAACTATAATTAGATTTCGCTATTAATGACTCCAATGAACTGCAGGTACTTAGTAAAGTTTGACTCCCATATTTGACAAAAAACATCCCTTTGAATATGATTTAATATCGGGGCCACATCATACTTTAGTCATTCAAGAATTCGAAAAATGGGTTCGTGATGGTCTGCTGGCTAAACATGATCAAAAGTAAGTTTCTTTTTTCGATCTGTAATGTATGGTTTTACCTTTTATAGTGTGAAGAATAATATTTTTTTCTAAATCCTTGTAGAAAGGATAAGGAAGACTATTACAAGAAACACAAGTCAACACTGCCTATACCGTTGAATTTTGGAGTTCATGAAGTCACTGAAAAAAATTGGTTTTACCTTCTATTATTTGACAGGCAACTATGGCATGACGATGTAAGATATATCCCTTATACATTCAATTTAGTTATATTCAATTTTTTCATTGTTTGGATTCAATGTTTTGAAATATGTATTTAGTGTATTTTACCAGTTTTAATCATGATGTGTCAATATTTGTGTTTCATTGCTACGTGGTTTAACTGCTTATTTGAACTCTGTGAAGCATGCCTAGTTGATTTCCTGTTTTTCCTTATTCTTTATCAGTCTTAACTGTAGAATTCTTGTTGTTAACTATGGTATTTATCGGTTGAGCTGTGTCTTTACTTTTTAGACTACGAGGCAGTTTCTCGAGAGTTCTCCTTGCAAATTTACTTTTGAGACTACGAGGCGGTTCCTCGAGAGTTCTCCCTGCACATTTACTTTTGAGACTACGAGGAGGTTCCTCGGGAGTTCTCCCTGCATATTTACTTTTGAGACTACGAGGCGGTTCCTCGAGAGTTCTCCCTGCACATTTACTTTTGAGACTACGAGGAGGTTCCTCGGGAGTTCTCCCTGCATATTTACTTTTGAGACTACGAGGCGGTTCTTCGGGAGCTCTCCCTGCACATTTACTTCTGAGACTACGAGGCGGTTCTTCGGGAGTTCTCCCTGCACATTTACTTTTGAGACTACGAGGCGCTTCCTCGGGAGTTCTCCCTGTATATTTACTTTTGAGACTACGAGGCGGTACCTAGGGAGTTCTACCTACATATTTATTTTGAGACTACGAGATGGTATCTCGGGAGATCCCCTGCTGTTTATCCCTGGGTGTTACATTGTTATATCGTTGTGTTTTCTTTTTCTTAAATTCCAGTCTCTTATTATACTGTTATATTTTCCTTCTTTATTTATTATATACCAGTGGGCCTGACCTGACCTCGTTACTACTCTACCTAGGTTAGGCATGGCACTTACTGGGTACCGTTGTGGTGTACTCATGCTACTCTTTTGCACATATTTTTGTGTACAGATCCATGTGCTCCTTATCAACCCCGCTACTAGCTGAGAGTGCTTGCTGCTGTACGGAGACTTCAAGGTATATCTGCCACGTCCGCAGACCTCGGAGTCCCCCTCGATTTTCCTCCTATGTCATTTACCTTCCTTACTACTTTTATTAGACTGTAGTGTATAGAGATACTAGTTTTCCTCCTGTAGCTTATGACTTATGATATTTCGGGTTTTGGGAATACTATGTATTATTAGATTGTTGGTTGTTGTAAATGCCAAGCGGTATCGTTATCAGCTATATAGTTATCTGTAACAGTTAGCTGTTGAGTTTTGTTTCTATTTTTGTTATTTCCGCATCTTTGTTAGGCTTACCTAGTCGTAGAGACTAGGTGCTGTCACGACATCTTACGGAGGGAGAATTGGGGCGTGACAATTTGGTATCAGAGCTCTAGGTTCATAGGTGTCGTGAGTCACAAGCCGGTTTGTTAGATTCTCGCGGATCGGTGCGAAGACGTCTGTACTTATCTTTCGGAGGCTATAGAACTATTGGATAAAATTATACTTCTTTGAATCCTTGTCATGCGAAATTTTTTGACATAAAAAAAAAATTCTAAACTTCTGTATTCTATTCTCTCATAGATGGTGAGGGCACGTACACGTAGATTTGATGACCAGCCACCCGCGCCCCCTGCTAGAGCCGCAAGAGGCCGGGGCCGGGGCCGGGGTTGAGGCCGAGGACGTCCACGCGGTGCAGCCAGGGCACCCACACGAGCTGCCACAGAGGAGCCCCCAGTAGCTCCAGCTGGAGGGCAGACACCGGAAGCACCTGTTGCTACCCTAGCTCTCCAGGAGACCCTAGCCCTGTTTCTGAGTATGTTCAGCACATTAGCTCAGGCTGGATTGATTCCACTTGCTGCTGCCACATCTCAGGCCGGGGGAAGAGCACAGACTCCGATCGCTGATACTCCAGAGCAGCGGGTTCAGGGCGACCAGGTTCCAAAGATTATACTGATGCAGCCGGTATCTCCGGTTCAGCACAAGACTAGGACAACCGCTTCGGAGGTGGAGCGGCTAAGACTTGAGAGGTACAAGAAGTACCACCCGCCTACCTTCAGCGGATTAGCTACAGATGGTGCCTAGGGTTTTCTAGAGGAGTGTCATCGTATTCTCTGTACTATGGGTGTAGCGGAGACGAGTGGGGTTTCTTTTACAACTTTCGAGCTTAGAGGAGCAGCCTATCGGTGGTGGCGTGCTTATGGGTAGAGTAGTTCGAACGAGGCAACCTTACTCACATAGACTCAGTTCTCGGACATGTTTTTGAGAGAGTATGTCCCTCAGAGCCTCAGTGACGCATGACATGCAGAGTTTGAGCAGTTGCGCCAGGGTGCTATGACTGTATCAGAATATGCAGTTCGCTTCAGTGATTTGGCCTGACTTGCACTAGCGTTGGCTGCCACAGTTTGAGAGAGGGTTTGACAGTTTATTGAGGGACTCCACCCCAGTATCTGGATTAGTAAGGCCATGGAGTTGGAGATGGATATTGCTTATCAGCAGGTTGTGAGTATTGCCAGGAGATTGGAGGGCATGCTTGCCCGGGATAGAGAGGAGAGAGAGGCCAAGAGGTCTCAAGAGACTGGTTCTTATTCTGGTGCTCGTGCCCCAGTAGCTCGCCAGTGGTATTCCGGTCTCTACTAGGCCCCAAGAGGCTTATTATGCACTGTCAGTGTCTAGTGTGCCTCCTGCATGAGGTACTTTTAGTGGCCAGCCCAGCAGACCTGGATCGAGCCAGTCACAGCAGCCATGCTCTCTGAGAGCTTGTTTTGAGTGTGGCGATACTCGCCATATGGTGAGGGATTGCCCCAGATTTAGGAGGGATGCACCTCTATAGTCTTCTCAGCCACCACGTGCTACACTGGGTCGTCAGGCTATGATTCCAGCACTAGCTACCGCCCCACTTCCTCATCCAGCTCGAGGTGGAGGTCGGGGAGGTCGAGGTCGCCCTAGAGGGGGAGGCCAAGCCAGATATTATGCTCTTCCAGCTCGTAGAGAGGCAGTTGCTTTCGAATCTATCATTATAGGTATTGTTCCGGTCTGTCATAGAGATACGTCAGTATTATTAGACCCAGGCTCTACATATTCCTATGTGTCCTCTTATTTTGCCCTGTATTTGGGCGTATCTCTGGATTCTTTGAGTTCCCTATTTATGTGTCTACTATTGTAGGAGATTCTGTTGTTGTGGACCATGTGTATCGGTCGTGCTTGATTGCTCTTAGTGATTTTGAGAGCATAGCCGATTTATTATTACTCAGCATGGTATACTTTGAGGTTATCTTGGGCATGGACTGGTTGTCGCCCAATTATTCTATTCTTGATTTTCACGCTAAGACCATGACACTGGCTATAGCAGGTTTACCGCGATTTGAGTGGAGAGGTACCTTAGAGTATACTCCCAGCAGAGTTATTTCATTTCTTAAAGCTCAACGAATGGTTGAGAAGGGGAGTGGCGCGTATCTAGCTTATGTGAGAGATGTCAGTATTGATACCCCTACAGTTGAGTTAGTCCCAGTAGTGAGGGACTTTCCAGATGTATTTCCAGCTGATCTTTCGGGCATGCCACCCGAAAAAGATATTGATTTTGGCATGGATTTATTGCCGGGCACTCAGCCCATCTCTATTCCTCCGTATCGTATGGCTCCTCCCGAGTTGAAGGAACAATTACAAGAATTTCTTGATAAGGGCTTCATTCGGTCTAGTGTGTCACCTTGGGGTACTCCTGTCTTATTTGTGAATAAGAAAGATGGCTCTATGCGGATGTGTATTGATTACCGCCAGTTGAACAAGGTCACAGTGAAGAACAAGTATCCTTTGCCTCGTATTGATGACCTATTTGATCAGTTACAGGGTGCCAGAGTATTTTTCAAGATTGACTTACGTTTAGGCTATCATCAGTTGAAGATTCGGGAGCCAGATATCCTGAAGACTGCTTTCAAGACTCGATATGGTCACTACGAGTTCCTTGTGATGTCATTTGGGCTGACCAATGCCCCAGTAACTTTTATACACTTGATGCACAGTGTGTTCCGGCCCTATTTTGACTCATTCGTCGTTGTGTTTATTGACAATATTCTGGTGTACTCTTAGACTCAGGAGGATCATGAGCAACACCTGATGACTGTGTTTCCGACCTTGAGAGAAAAGAAGTTATATGCGAAATTTTCAAAGTGTGAGTTTTGTCTAGACTCAGTGGCATTCTTGGGTCATGCAGTATCAAGTGATGGGATCCAGGTGGATCCGAAGAAGGTGGAAGCGGTGTAGAGTTGGCCTAGACCATCATCAGTTACGGAGATCCGGAGTTTTCTTGGTTTAGCGGTGTATTACCGTCGTTTTGTAGAGGGATTCTCATCTATTGCAGCACTTATGACCAGGCTGACCCAGAACGGTGCTCCGTTCAGGTAGACAGAAGAGTGTGAGGAGAACTTTCAGAAGCTCAAGATAGCTTTGACTACAGCACCAATATTGGTATTGCCTACAAGTTCGGGGTCTTATACTGTATATTATGATGCATCGCAAATTGGTCTCAGTGCGGTGTTGATGCAGGACGATAGGGTGATTGCCTACGTGTTCAGACAACTAAAGGTACGTGAAAAGAACTATCATGTCCATGACCTTGAGTTAGCAACTATTGTTCATGCCCTGAAGATTTGGCGAAACTACTTTTACGGTGTCCCTTGTGAGATTTACACCGATTACTGGAGTTTACAGCATCTATTTAACTAGAAGGATCCTAATTTGCATCAGAGGAGGTGGTTAGAGCTGTTGAAGTATTATGATATCACCATTTTGTACTATCCGGGGAAGGCTAATGTGGTGGACGATGCTTTGAGTCATCGGGCAGAGAGTTTGGGGAGTTTAGCATATCTACCAACTAAAAAGAGGCCATTGGCGTTGGATGTTCAGGCCTTAGCCAACCAGTTTGTAAGATTTGATATATTTGAGCCAAGTTGAGTATTGGCTGGTGTGGTCTCTCGTTCTTCTCTTTATAATCGTATCAGGAAGCATCAGTATGATAACCCCTATCCGCATGTCCTTAAGGACAACGTTCAGCACGGTGATGCTAAAGAGGTCACTATTGGAGATGATGGTGCATTGAGGATGCATGGTAGGCTATGTGTGCCCAATGTAGATGGGTTGCGGGAGTTCATTCTCCAGGAGGCTCACAACTTGCGGTACTCCATTCATCTGGGTGCCGCAAAGATGTATCAGGACTCGAGGCAGCATTACTGGTGGACGAGAATGAAGAAGGACATAATGGAGTATCTGGCTCGGTGCCTAAATTGCTAGCATATGAAGTATGAGCATCAGCGACCGGGTGGGTTGTTTCAGAAGTTAGAGATTCCGGAGTGGAAATGGGAACGGATCACTATAGATTTCGTTGTTGGACTCCCATAGACTCAATGGAGGTTTGATGTTGTCTGGGTGATTTTGGATAGGCTGACCAAGTCAGCTCATTTCATTCATGTGATGACTACCTATTCTTCCAAGCAGTTGGCTCGAATATATATCCGTGGGATCGTTAGGCTTCGTGGCGTACCAGTATCTATTATCTCTGACTGTGGTACGCAGTTTACATCACGGTTCTGGAGAGACGTACAACATGAGTTGGGTACTAGAGTGGAGCTGAGCATAACAATTCACCCTCAGGCGGACGGACAGTCCGAGTGCACTATTCAGATATTAGAGGATATGCTCCATGCGTGTGTGATGGAATTTGGAGGGTCATGGGACCAGTTCTTGCCACTTGCAGAATTTTCCTACAACAACATCTATCAGTCGAGCATTCAGATGGCACCGTATGAGGCTCTCTATGGTAGGCAGTGTCGGTCTCCAGTGGGTTGGTTCGAGCCGAGCGAGGTTAGATTATTGGGTACGGACTTGGTTCATGATGCCCTGGATAAGGTGAAGGTGATTCAGGATCGACTTCACACAGCCTAATCCAGACAGAAGAGTTATGCGGATCCGAAGGTTCGCGATGTTGTATTCATGGTTGGAGAGCGGGTCTTGCTCCGGGTTTCGCCTATGAAGGGCGTTATGAGGTTCGGGAAGAAGGGCAAGCTGAGCCCAAGGTTTATCGTCCCATTTGAGGTGTTGCAGTGAGTTGGGAAGGTTGCTTATGTGCTTGCCTTGCCTCCCAGTCTTGCAGGGGTTCTTCCGGTATTCCACGTTTCTATGCTCCAGAAGTATCACGGTGATCCAGCTCATGTATTGGATTTCAGCTCAATCTAGTCGGATAAGGATCTATCTTATGTTGAGGAGCCAGTGGCTATTTTGGACAGGCAGGTCAGAAAGCTAAGGTCAAAGAACATTGCTTCAGTAAAGGTTCAGTGGAGGGGTCAGCCGGTCGAGGAGGGGACTTGGGAGACCAAGCAGGATATGTGCAGTCGTTATCCTCATCATTTCACAGCTTCAGGTATGTCTCTATACTCGTTCGAGGACGAATGATTGTTTTAAGAGGGGGAGGATGTGACGACCCGGCCGGTCGTTTGGAGAGTTATAGCCCCGATCCCCTATTAAGTGCTTCCCCCTACCTATTTCTGCTATTGTAACTTGCCGAGAGGTTTCGTATTGGTGTTTGGAGTGTTTTGGGACACTTAGTCCCTAAACGGAGGTTTAAGCCTTAGGTTTTGGATCGTAGTCGGAACTATGTGAAGCCGACTCCGGAATGGAGTTCCATCGGTTCAGTTAGCTCCGTTAGGTGATTTTGGACTTAGGGGCATGTCCGGATTGTGTTTTGGAGGTCTGTAATTCATTTAGGCTTGAAATGGCGAAAGTCGAAATTTTGATGATTTTGACCAGTAGTGGAATTTTTGATATCGGTGTCAAATTCCAATTCTAGAAGTTGGAATAGGTCTGTAGGGTGGAATACGACTTGTGTGCAAAATTTGGGGTTAATCGGACATGGTTTGGTTGGTTTCGGCATCGGTTGTTGAATTTGGAAGTTTCAAGTTCTTTAAGTTTGAATCGGAGGATGATTTGTGATTTTAGCATTGTTTGATGTGGTTTGAGGGCTCGACTACGTTTGTATGGTATTTTAGGATTGGTTGGTATGTTTTGTTGGTGTCCCGGGGGCCTCGGGTGTGTTTTGGATGCTTAACGGAAGAAATATTGGACTTAGGAAATTGCTGAAGCCTTCAGACATCTGGTGTTTTCGCACCTACGGTGGGTAGACCATAGGTGCGGTGCTGCATGTGTGGATGATTAAGAGCAGAAGCGAATTTGGAGGGAGTGTTCAGGGGCCGCAGGTGCGAGGTTTGTTCCGCATCTACGGTGCCCGCAGATGCGCTGGAGAGATCGCAGGACCGGCGGAGGACCACAGAAGCGGACATAGGTCCGCAGGTGCACACACGTAGGTGCGACCTTTTAATCGCAGGAGCATGCGGTGGGTTTTAAGTGAAAACCGCACCTGCGATGGAATTTTCGCAGATGCGGTTGAAGGCCCGCAGAAGCGGTTTGACTGGTCGAAAAAGGGCTAAGTACGACGGTTTGATTTCATTCTTCATTTTTGGACTTGAGAGCTCGAACATTATCGATATTTTGAGAGATTTTCAGAGGAATCTTTGGGGTAATGATTCCTAACTTGTTTTTGGTTGTATTCCAATAATCTATAGTTGTTTTCTCCATATTATTTCAGATTTGGGGTTGAAAATTTGGGGAAACGTTTAGAAAAGTTCTTAGGCCGAATTTTGGGATCTTGATCGAGATTTTGGTATCGGATTTGAGTAATTTTGGTATGAGTGAACTCGCGAGTGAATGTGTGTTCATATTTTGTGACTTTTACCCGATTCCGAGACGTGGGCCCGGGGAGGCTTTTTAGGGCGATTTTCCAATTTTTTGCTTTAGCTTTGATTTCATTAGCTAGATTAGTTCCTTGTAGTTATATTTATGTTATGTAATTGATTTTGGCTAGATTTGGATCATTCGGAGTCGTATATTCGTGGAAAAGGCATTGTCACTGATTGATTGAGCTTGGTTTGAGGTAAGTGGCTTGCATAACCTTGTGTGGGGGAAAACCCCTTAGGATTTGGTACTGTCGTGATATGTGAGCGCCGTGTACGTGAGGTGATGGGTACATACACGGGCTATTTGTTGAAAAACCCGATTTATTTTACTAAGTAGTAATATGTCTTTTTTCCTTTAATTTGAGTTATACCGTTTAAATGAGTATTAGTCTGTTTTCATTCTTAATTGAGCTATTCCAACATGTTTAGTTATCCTGATTAGCCTAATATCACATGTCTACATGCTTTAACTGCTTATTTGAACTTTTTGAAGAATGCCTAGTTGATTTTCTATTTTTCCTTATTCTTTATCAGTCTTAACTGTAGAATTCATGTTGTTAACAATGGTATTTATCGGTTGAACCGTGTCTTTACTTTTGAGACTACGAGGTGGTTCCTCGGGAGTTCTCCCTGAAAATTCTCTTTCTAGACTACGAGGCGGTTCCTCGAGAGTTCTCCCTGCATATTTACTTTTGAGACTACGAGGCGGTTCCTCCGGAGTTCTGTCTGCACATTTACTTATGAGACTATGAGCCGGTTCCTCGGGAGTTCTCCCTGCACATTTACTTTTGAGAGTATGAGGCGGTTCCTCGGGAGTTCTCCCTGTATAGTTACTTTTGAGACTACGAGGCGGTACCTCGGAAGTTCTCCCTGTATATTTATTTTGGGACAACGAGACGGTATCTCGGGAGATCCCCTGCTGTTTATCCCTGTGTGTTGCATTGTTATATCACTGTGTTTTCTTTTGTTTAAATTCCAATCTCTTATTATACTGTTATATTTCCTACTTTATTTATTATATACCAGTGGTCCTCACCTGACCTCGTACCTACTCTACCGATTTTAGGACTGGCACTTATTTGGTACCGTTGTGGTGTACTCATGCTACTCTTCTGTACATATTTTTGTGTGCAGATCCAGGTGCTCCTTATCAGCCCCGCTACTAGCTGAGAGTGCTTGCTGGTGCACAGAGACTTCTAGGTATATTTGCCGCGTCCGCAGACCTCGGAGTCCCCCTCCATTCCCTCTATATCATTTACCTTCCTTACTACTTTTAGAGATACTTGTTTTCCTCCTGTAGCTTGTGACTTATGACCTTCCAGTTTCTGGGAATACTCTGTATTATTAGAGTGTTGGTTGTTGTAAATGCTAAGCGGTATAGTTATCAGCTATTTAATTATCTGTTACAATTAGTTGTTGAGTTTCGTTTCCATTTTTGTTATTTTTGCATCTTTGTTAGGCTTACCTAGTCGTAGAGACTAGGTGCCGTCATGACATCTTACGGAGAGAGAATTAAGTCGTGACACTTAGAGATTAGTTTCCATCGCGACATCTTACGAAGGGAAATTGGGGTCGTGACACATTTGATGCCAATTTACTCCATCAAAGACATGGTGCCCTCCTTTGGGACTATGTTATGAAGAAGATAGACGCCGATGCAATAAGCGACAATGAAACACCTGAAAAGATTGTTAGGCAAATCACAGATTCAGATACTTTTGTGAAGATTGTTTTAGAATAGTTATTTGTAAAATGGATTGCATTTGTAATGACCCGACCAGTCGTTTTGAGCTCTAGCGCATCGTACAACAGTTTGAGGCCTTGATTAGTTTCACTTCAGGTATTAAGGTTTAACTTTTTAGTAAACAACCTCAAAATCGGGATTGTAAGGTTCCAACAGGTTCGCATGATGATTATGGACTTGGGCGTATGTCCGTATCGGGTTGTGGATAACCTAGGAGCATTTCGGCGCCTATTGTGGAAGTTGGCATTTTGGAAGAATTTTATAAATTTGGGTTAAGGTGAATTTCAATGTTATCAATGTCCGTTCGGGATTTCGAGTCTGGGAATAGCTCTGTAGGGTGATTCTGGTATTGGAAGCGCGTCCGGAAGTGGATTTGGAGGTCCGTAGGTCATTTCTGGGTCATTTGGCGGAAGTTAGAAGTTTGAAGGTTTTTGAGAAGTTTAACCTGGAGTGGACTTTTTGATATCGGGGTCGAATTCTGATTTCGGAAGTTGGAGTAGGTCTGCAATGTCGAATGTGACTTGTGTGCAAAATTTGAGGTCAATCGGGTGTGATGTGATAGGTTTCGGCATCGAATGTGGAAGTTCGAAGTTCTAAAGTTCATTAAGCTCGAATTGGTGTGCGATTCATGATTTCAATGTTGCTTGATGTGATGTGAGGCCTCGTGCAGGTCCGTGTTATTAAATAGGAATGGTTGGTGTGATTGGACGAGATCAGGGGGCCTCGGGTGTATTTCGGGATGGTATCGGGTCAGCTATTTTGGAACTGCTGTTGCTGGTTCTGGTTTTGTCCTTCGCAAACACGGAAGGAGTCCCGCGTTCGCGAAGAGGAATTTTGGGGCTGCTGGGAATTGACCTTCGCGCACGTGAGGTAGTTGACGCGAAAGCGAGGCAGAAGCTAGGCAAACCTTCGCGAACGCGACACAGGGATCGCGAACGCGACACAAGGGTCGCGAACACGAAGAAGGAAGAAAATTGGGGGACCTGGAGTCATTTAGCCTTCGCGAACGTGAAGCTTCAACTACAAACGCGAAGTAGTAGGTCCTGAAGGCATCACGAACACGAGGCTTTGGTCGCGAACGCGAAGAAGGGTTGACTGTGCTGGGCAGAATGTTTTAAAAAGCGGGATTTAGCCCATTTCACTCATTTCTATCTTGGTTTGGACGATTTTGGAGAGGCTTCAAGGGGCGATTTTCATCATCCATGTCAAGGTAAGTGATTCCCACCTATTGCAAGTTAAATACTTGAATTATATATAGATTTTAACATGGAAATTCATGGAACAATTGTGGAAAATTTGGGGTTTTTGTAGAAAACCTAGAAGTTGATAGTTTTTAATTTTGACCACGAATTTGGGCATGGAATTGAGAATAAATCATATATTTGAGTTCGTAATGTAATGGGTAATGTTTATCTTCAAATATTTTCGAAACCAGGGCACGTGGGCCGAGGGTTGCTTTATCGGCTTTTTGAGTGGAGTTGTGAATTTGTCTAAATTGATTTGTTATGAGTATTATAGTATATTTTTTTTTGTTTTGGAGCGACGAGCATCGGTTTGAGGTGTTAGAGGCCTTTGGAACCAGTTATGGAATTTCGGAGTGAGGTAACTCTCATGTCTAAGTTTGTGAGGGGGAAACTACCCCTAGGTGATATATTTAATATGTGTAACTTATTGCGGGGACTACGTACGCAGGAGTGACGAAAGTCCGTACGCAGTTAGATTCATGTTATTGTCCTGGCAGACTTAGGTTTACATCATGCTGTACTTGTACTACAAGGATAATCATTGCTCGTCTAATTCTCTTATTTCGCATTATGACTTGAGACTAGACATGCGTAGAGTGATGGAGTTGCTATGGCAGAGTTTTCGTGAGTTTTATGATTTTCCACAGAATAATGGTGTTCCTCTTACGGATTTCTCATGCGTTATGCGTTGTCATCGAATAATTTTCCTAAAAAACTTATAACTCACATGTTAATTTGTGAGTAAGGGTCAAGGACCCGTTTAAACTTATTATTCTAATGGGATCGGGACATTCGTCTCAGCAGGATTTATATACCACACTCTCATGGGAGCGGGCCGTTCGCCTTGGCAGTTTAAGATGCATCTATGGTTCGTGCCGTTCGACCCTTGGGAGTGCACAGTTTATTATTTATGTTGGATCGGGTTGTACGCCTCGACATTTCTATAAAAATATCCTTATGGAATCGTACCTAATATTTGGCAAGAAGCCAGAGTATCTGTGAGTCTTTCCCTAATTCGAATTATAACAACCTATTTGGTGAGGTCCATTATACATATATATATGTGCTCTGGTTGAGGTGGAATTGCTAATTAATAGCTCACGTTTATTGTAAGGAGGATAATTGTACCACCAATTTACAGTCGTTTATTTCATTTATTTACTTTGCCTCATATTTGTTCACCTCCTTACTGTACATGTTATTATTGGACCATTAGTGAGTGTCGATGTCGACCCCTCGTCACTACTCCTCTGGGGTTAGGCTAGATACTTATTGGGTATACATGGATTTACGTACTCATACTACACTTGTTGCACATTTTTGTGCAGGTACTTTTATGTTCGATGGTCCTTTGGGCACGGAGACATGGATGATGCGGGAACTTGCTGCGAGCTGCATTTCAGGTTATGATCCGCAGCCAACAGAGTCTCCTCCATGGTTATTTGTATTTTTCCTGTCTAATTTGTATTCTGGACAGATGCTGTATTTTATTTTACTTCCTAGTTAATGCTCATGCACCTGGGACACCAGGTTTTGGGGGTACTTATATGTTGTTCAGTATTGTAATTGGAAAAATATTATCATTTACTCTGTAAATTTTATATCTGATTATTTAATTGAAGGAAAATTTTGATTTCAAAATACTAAAATGAATAATCGAGTTAATCAACTATTGTTGGCTTGCCTGACAGCGGTGTTAGGCGACATCATAACCATTAATGGCTTTTGGGTCGTGACAACATGGTATTAGAGCACTAGGTTCACTTAGGTCTCACGAGTCATGAGCATGTCTAGTAGAGTCTTGCGGATTGGTACAGAGACGTCTGTACTTATCTTCGAGAGGCTACAGGACTGTTAGGAGCACTTCCTTTCTTGATTCCTCATCGTGCGATTTGATTCCTTTGAGGCTTATGCCTTCATTTATTTCCTATTCAATCTTATGAGACGTGAAGCGCTTGTTATCAATTGGGAATCGAGGAATTTTAATGGTACTACAGATGTGGTGCAGGATATTTCTCCCTGCGTAATTGCTTGGGCTATGGTCGTCGCCTTGCGGAAGGCTGTCCTGTCGTTTCAGCTCAGTATCAGTAATTTCTATTGTTTTGAAGTTGGGCACTGGTTGTCATGATGATTCTTGAGTTGTTATCGCATAGTATTGATGTAATGGTAAAATGCTTATCTATGTGTCGGGGCAGTGAATGACTTGAAAGGAGGTTTTCTCAGTGCATGATTCAGAGGTCCATCGTTTTATTTCCGGCAAAGGAAAGGCAATCAGACTAAGAATGTTTAGATTTGGGTTGATGGAGTAACGAGACTTGGTATTTTCGAGCGTGGTGGAATTTTTATCTGTGATATGGTGTCGTTGACCTTGATGAATGTGTTAAATTCGCCGGTGTTATGGTTTTCTTCAATTCGCCTTTGGGGCAGAGTATTGTGAATGGTGTCGGGGAAGCAGCTGTTAGAGATCGTGGTGTGTTGTGGTTTAGAATTGAATCGGTGTTCCTAGTTTTGGTGGCTCGAGAAGAATGATCTTCGGAGAGGTTTAGAGTGGTAGCGATCTATTGGTTCAAGT
Organism: Nicotiana otophora; assembly: GCA_000715115.1. Taxonomy (NCBI): domain Eukaryota; kingdom Viridiplantae; phylum Streptophyta; class Magnoliopsida; order Solanales; family Solanaceae; genus Nicotiana; species Nicotiana otophora. The sequence goes on along the minus strand of AWOL01S0070862.1, from coordinate 57,092 downwards.
GCTACAGAGATGGATTTGATTTATGGCAACAACTGGCATTTTTGAGGAAGGACATATGGGAGGTATCTTGTGGTGGTTAAATTTCTAGGAGGCCAAGTGTGAGAAGCAGAAGTCGAGTAGTTGCTTAAAGGAGAGGGTTTAACCAAAGTGGGAGAGTGGCAGAGTAACATATGGGTTCCGTGGTAGGATGGCCACATGCCTTGAGGAAAGTTTGGAGCCATTTGGAAATTCATGGTGGGCAGAGACTAGGTCCATGAATTTTATTTGGATGCAACATGACTTCGAGCTTTGAATGCATTGTTGGACTTTTAGCTGACGTCAATGGGGAAGAAGGAATCTTGGTGGGTCTCAGGGTTATGTAATTGTAGCTTCAAGATAAGTGGGAGAGCCCCACCGTCTATGATTGGATTACGTGGTTGTCTACTTGTGCGATTTCTGGTCATCAGTGTATTGGTGGGTTATTACGACTAAGAAAAGAAAACATCAGTGGTAATTTGAGCAAAAATGATTTGACGAATGTGTTCTATATTTGGCCTTACCGGTTCATGTTCAGGTTTTGGGAAGACTCAGAGTCTATGCTTCGTGTGGATGTGATGTACAAGGAAAGAAATTCAGCCAGTTGCTTCTTTTAGAGGGTGTTCATGTGCTAGCAGGGCCTTAGAGTTTGATTGTATTTGGGAACAAGTCCGAGTGGGTGACTCTCAATAATGGTCCTAGTAGGTTCAAAATTAAAGTGAGGTGCCTAAGGATTTCGAGTCCGTGGTATGGTCAAGTATCGAGCTTTTGTAGTGGATTATGAAAGGAGCTTGGAGTGTTCTATGTTATCTTCAGTCTGCGGTGCAGCATTAGAGGAATGATATAAAACAAGTTCGGATTCGTAGAGGAATTTTCAGAATGGGTGTACCAGTTGAAGATGTGAATATTCGCACAAGGAGGGTATGAGATGGTTCGTGGGTTTTGAGATAGTGTGGCCTCGTGAAATAAGGTCTCTTAGGATGAGTGCAGATTTGGGTTCGTTATGTTTTAAATGGAGCTATTATTATTATTCCTAAGGCAAGTCCGGAGTAAATTAGAAGAAGTCGAATCAATTAGCAATGGTTGAATTGGCATGACGGTGGCAATGATCAGTTCCTTCAGCGTGTTGAGTTATGCATGTGATTTTTGACGGTGCGCGCGAGGCTTGACGGCCTCCGTAATTACTTTTACTTGGAGGCATTCGAGTTATTATGGCCTGTTATGCGTAGACGGATCCCGGAAGGGTCATGGTGGTTTTGACCACTACTTGGGGTTGTATTTCCTGCGGTTTGAGAATTTAGTTGCGTGTTGCATTGGCTCTTCTGAAATAAGCTAAGTAAAGGGTTTTTATATGATGAAGTGTTTATTCTTTTAGTGGATCAGGGGCTATTATGGAATTCTGGTACTCTCATGTATTGGCATGTTAGGTGCAGTGAGCGGCATGGAAATTGGAAGTTAAGGATCAAGGTTGCGGTTCAGTGTAGACAAGGGTGTTAGAGCTTGGATGAGCAAGAAAGAATTCAGATGTTTAGAGTAAGCTGGTATTGTCTTTAGCGTCATCTGAGATCGGTGTCCTGTGTAAGAGGCTTTGTGTACTGATTTGCGAATTCTCGATTCGCTTTACAGCATTGTATGGCCGGTGGTATGGATGTACAGACTTTGTTACCTGGTGCGGAAGGTCGTGGGAGCATATTCCCCGGGAAGATTGCATACGTTTGGCATGCAGTCAGTTGATTGATTAAAGATTGAAACCAAGTATAGAACTTATGGTACTATATCTAAGGTGAGAGTTTAGGTCTAGAAGGCGCTCTATTCATTTGGTTGTGAGCTACGGAAGTTATTTCGAATTCGACGATTATTCTTGTGTTACATGGGAAAAAGGTTATTGTGGATCCTTGAAAGGTTATTGGCTCAATATAGTACGATCAGAATCGGCTTGGGGTCCGTGGATGGATCTAAATATGAGTGCGTGTTTTATATCATGTTGGGTGCGCTCATTTCAGCATAGCGTTGTTTATAGAGGAGTCTTCAGGCCTTGGATGTTATTTCTGTCGTCAGCTGTTCCATGTGATCTATATTATGCAAGGTGGTTTGTGAGGTGGCTTGAGTATTCGCACATGTGTTGTGATCCTATGTAGTTTGTGGTGTTATATGAGTGAGATGGCTCTCCGGATGCAGGTCATTTATTTCACCCTAGTTGTGTTTGGGTATTGCAGCATATGGCGCTATCCGTCTTCCCAGAGTTATATTTTGGCACTTGGTGTGTTCGTGGTCGATATTCGGGAATTTCGTAGGTATAGACATTTTGGCTTGATGGGTACTCCCCTATTTATTGTCATGTGTGGATCATGTGGCACGCCGCCACGTGTATCATGGTTGGATCGGGTTGCACGCCGCAATAGTATCATCTGCGGATCGGGTTGCACACCGCAACAATGTGATATTGAGTACAGTTTCCCATATCTATTATTGTGTGTTTTGCTTCTCATTTCCCGAGGAAGGTTCATAACATCTTTTCGGTTGTTTAAATTAGTTACGTGGGGTGAGTAGATCTTTCCAGAGTTCGTTTCCTTATGTATCACATTCGAGTTTGTAGCTTGTTGGCACATTGTGGGATCATGTGAGTCTTTTGGCAGTGTCTGAGGTGTCTTATTGCCTGAGCAGCTTGTACTGGGTGAGACGAGATTATTGGACCCGGGATCAGTGTGATCAGATTTATGCGAGGCACATTAAAGAGTAAATATCGATATTCGGTCCAGAATGAAGTAATGGTTCTTGTCTGGAGGAGAGACTCCATGAGTTGTGATTCAGCAGGTGGTTATGAGTTTCTACACATCTCTTCTGTTGTGGCAGTATTGCGAGAGCTGAAACGGGACTTATATGCTTCATGAGGTGTATTGTGGGCATCGAATTCGTGGTATTTCGGCTATTGTTGTCAGTGGACGTCATCACGGTCATGTGAATAATGCGGTGCATGGTGTGAATTCGGTAAGAGTATACAATCATGTATTGGTACATCGTGTATTGATGGATACAGTATTCGTATGTTGGAAACAGACCTAGTAGAGAATTTCAGATATTAGAATTTGGCTCTAAGGCTTATTTGACTAGATAAAAGGGAGGATTTTCAAGTTTGCACGAGCTAATATGCTCAAATGGGTTGTGGTAGTACGGGTAGGTGCACGAGGTGTTAAACAATGATTTCGGACAACTCCAGAGCAGTTCTTAGCACGTTCAAGGACGAATGTATGTTTAAGTAGGAGAGAATGTAACGACCCGACTGGTCGTTTTGAGCTCTAGCCTGTCGTTCGGCGGTTTGAGGCCTTGAGTAGTTTTACATCAGGTATTATGGCTTCTGTGCGTGGTCGGAATTGAATTTCGGGAAGTTCAGAGTTGATTTGGAAAGAAAACTCTCATTTTGGAAGCTTTAAGTTGGAAAAATTGATTAAGGTTTAACTTTTGAGTAAACGACCTCGGAATCGGGATTGGAAGGTTCTCACAGGTTTGTATGATGCTTTTGGACTTGGGCGTATATCTGTATCGGGTTGTGGATGACCCCGGAGTGTTTCGGCGCCTATTGTGGAAGTTGCCATTTTGGAAGAATTTTATAAATTTGGGTTGAGGTATATTTCAATGTTATCAATGTCCGTTTGGGATTACGAGTCTGGGAATAGCTCTGCATAGTGATTCTGGTATTGGGAGCGCGTCCGGAAGTGGATTTGAAGGTCCGTAGGTCATTTCGGGGTCATTTGGCAGAAGTTAGAAGTTTGAAGGTTTTTGAGAAGTTTGACCGGGAGTGGAGTTTTTGATATTGGGGTTGGATTCTGATTCCGGAAGTTGGAGTAGGTCTGTAATGTCGAATGTGACTTGTGTGCGAAATTTGAGGTCAATCGGATGTTATTTGATTGGTTTCGGTATCGAATGTGGAAGTTGAAAGTTCTAAAGTTTATTAAGCTCGAATTGGGGTGCAATTCATGATTTCGATGTTGTTTGATGTGATTTGAGGCCTCGAGCAGGTCCGCGTTATGTTATGGGACTGGTTGGTGTGATTGAACGGGATCCCGGGGGCCTCGAGTGTGTTTCGGGATGGTATCGGGTCAAGTCGAGCTATTTTGGAACTGTTGTTGCTAGTTCTGATTTTGTCCTTTGCGAACGCGAAAAGAGTCTCGCGTTTGTGAAGAGAAATTTTGGGGCTGCTAGGAATTGGCCTTCGCGAATGCGAGGCAGAAGCTGGGCAAACCTTCACAAACGTGACACAGGGGTCTGGAACGCGAAGAAGGAAGAGGATTGGGGGACCTGGAGTCATTTAGACTTCACGAACGCTAAGCTTCAACCGCGAATGGGCAGAATGTTTATAAAGCGGGATTTAGCCCATTTCACTCATTTCTCTCTTGGGTTGGACGATTTTGGAGAGGCTTCAAGGGGAGATTTTCATCATCCATGTCAAGGTAAGTGATTCCCACCTATTGCAAGTTAAATACTTGGATTATATATAGCTTTTAACATGGAAATTCATGGAAAATTATGGAAAATTTGGGGGTTTAGTAGAAAACCTAGAAATTGGTATTTTCGATTTTGACCACGAATTAGGGCATGGAATTGAGAATAAATCATATATTTGAGTTCGTAATGTTATGGGTAATGTTTATCTTCAAATATTTTCAGAATCCGGGCACGTAGGCCCGAGAGTTGCTTTATCGTCTTTTTGAGTGGAGTTGGAAATTTGTCTAAATTGATTTGTTATGAGTATTAGAGTATATTTTTATTCGTTTGCACATTGTTTGACTAGTTTTGGAGCGACGGGCATCAATTTGAGGTGTTAGAGGGCTTTGGAGCCGGTTATGGAATTTCAGAGCGAGGTAAGTATCATGTCTAACTCTGTGAGGGGGAAACTATCCCTAGGTGATATATTTAATATGATAACTTATTGCGGGGACTACGTTCGCATGAGGTGACGAGAATCCGTACATAGTTAGATTCATGTTATTGTCCGGGTAGACTTAGGTTTACATCATGTTGTACTTGTACTATAGGAATTATCCTTGCTCATCTAACTCTTTTGTTTTCGCATTATGAATTGAGACTAGACATGCGTAGAGTGATGGACTTGCTATGGTAGAGTTTTCGCGAGTTTTATGATTTGCCACGGAATAGTGGTGTTCCTCAAACGGATTTCTCGCGCGTTATGCGTTGTCATCGAATAATTTTCCTAAAAGCCTAATAACTCACATGTTCATTCATGAGTGGGGTCAAGGACCCGTTTAAACTTCTTATTCTAAGGGGATCGGGTCGTTCGCCTCGCCAGGATTTATGTACCACACTCTCATGGGAGCGAGCCATTCGCCTCGACAATTTAATAGATGCATCTATGGTTCGTGCCGTTCGACCCTCAGCAGTGCACGGTTTATTATTTATCTTGGACCGGGCCGTACGCCTCAGCATTTCTATAAAAGTATCCTCATAGAATCGTGCGTAATATTTTGCAAGAAGCCAGAGTATCTGTGAGTCTTTCCCTGATCGAATTATAACA
>AWOL01S0070862.1:0-51534 GCA_000715115.1 Nicotiana otophora | reverse complement strand
ATATATATATATATATATATATATATATATATATGTATGTGTGTGTGTGTGTGTGCTCCGGTTAAGGAGGAATTGCTAATTAAGAGCTTGAGTTTATCGTAAGGAGGATAATTGTACCACATATTTACACTTATTTATTTCATTTATTTACTTTGCCTCATATTTGTTCACCTCCTTACTGTACCTGATATTATTGGACCACTAGTGAGTGTCGATATCGACCCCTCGTCACTACTCCTCCGGGGTTAGGCTAGATACTTACTGGGTACACGTGGATTTACGTACTCATACTACACTTGCTGCATAATTTTGTGCAGGTACTTTTATGTCCGGTGGTCCTTTGGGCACAGAGGCATTGGATGATGCGGGGACTTGCCGCGAGCTGCGTTTCAGGTTAGGATCCGCAGCCAGCAGAGTCTCTTCTAGGGTTATTTGTATTTTTTCTGTCTAATTTGTATTCTGGACATATGCTGTATTTTATTTTACTTCCTAGTTGATGCTCACGCACTTGTGACATCGGATTTTAGGGGTACTTATGAATTTGTCAGTATTGTAATTGGGAAAGTATTATCATTTACTCTATAAATTTTATTTTTGATTATTTAATTGAAGGAAAATTTTGATTTCAAAGTACTAAAATGAATAATCGAGTTAATCAACTATTGTTGGCTTGCTTGACAGCAGTATTAGGCGCCATCACGACCATTAATGGATTTTGGGTCGTGACAGTATTTGCAGCTTTTACTTAATACATCATGGTTGTACGCAACCTTTTTGGTTTTGAATACATGAATGTCTTGTTATCTTTAAGATGTTGATGATATAATCCATAATAGAATTGAATATATACTATTAATTCATATATTCTGTTGTATTTATATATTAGCCTAATCATCCATATTGTTCTATTATGTATTTATATAGTTATATTTCTTCTGATATATATCCCTGCTATATTCAACATAACTCAATGGTTTTACATCCCTGCTATATTCCTGCTATATTTAAATGATAGGCAGTATTGTATTCAATGGTCGTTTTCACTATTATTTCTGGTTGTATTCATCATATTTTACTGTATTTATTATACTTCGAACTTAACTATATTCAGTGATTATATTATGTTTTGTTTCCTATGTTTGTATTCCACTGTATGTATGTATTGGTATAATCATGCACATAATTGTATTATGTATTCAGAAGTTTGTTTGAAATTGTATTACATATTTATTCAATTTTGTTTTGAATGCACACTTTCTTATTTTATGTATACATGTCCTTCTATACCTCATACCTGCTATATTCTGCTATATTTAAATGATATGCAGTGTTGTACTAAATGGTTGTTTTCACTATTTTTTTGTTGTTGTATTCATCGTATTTTACAGTATTTATTATATTTCGAACTTAATTATATTCAGTGATTATATTATGTTTTGTTTCTTATGTTTGTATTACAATGTATTTATGTATTAGTATAATCATGTACATAGTTGTATTATGTATTTAGAAGTTTGTTTGGAATTGTATTACATATGTATTCAATTTTGTTTTTGAATGCACACTTTTTTATTTTATGTATACATGTCCTGCTATACCTCATACCTGTATATACATCATAATAACATTCAATTTAGTAATCTAAGCTTAAAAAATTCATCCAGTAAGAATGTAATGCACCAAGAAATTAATATGTAATAGAAAACTTGAACAAATCAATGTCATATAGTTATTTCAGTAATTAAAATCAGAACATAAACTAATTCCTACGTGGAGCATTTCTACAAGTACGCTTATTATATCTTCTCTGCCCAGATATACTACACGAATGTTGATTTCTTCTAAAGCAATTCACTTAACAGCTTATCACGCTTCTACTTTGGCCTTCCATGAGGTCTTTTTCATTTTGGTGGTAAGACAACTTCCTCAGATATATGTGTTGGTATATTCCATTCACTTCGGTCAGGAAGTGGATACACGGGCACCTCGTATGTCATTACAACAAACTTTGGTTTGTAATAATCCGAGCAATAATCTTATGGCATTAGGAACTTTCTTTTCAAGACATACCAAGCATGTTGGCATGGTAATTCATCAACTTGGAACAGCCCACAACTGCAAGGTTTCTCTAGGAGGCAAACGGTGCAATGTCTTCCTTTATCGTTTACCGTGTGCAAGTGTTTAGTCGATGGGACAATATACATTAAACGGAGAAATATAAGTTGTGGACATTTGTAGAAGACATGTATCGGTCAATGACTTGACGTATTAAATATAGTATACATGAATAGAAGAAAATAACATTTGAAATACACTGAATTCAAACCCTATTTAACAGACAGAACATTAAAGTGAATATATTTATTTGTGAAATATAGTGAAATACAATATTTCCTATCAATAAAAGTAGAAAACCATTGAATACAACCAATACAATATACATAAGATAGCTATAGTAACATGTATTATTAATATATAATATACAGTTAATATAAGAATACATTTGAATATATTGAATACGACCGTTAGATACAACAACATACATGCACTAGTGTTATTATTAAAAGGGAAGGCACTAGCTTACTAATACATATTGTATCAGGCATAAATACATGATGTATTCATATATCTTAATTTTATCAATGCAATTACTTATAGCAAAAAAAAAAACTTACAGTCATTCGGGTAGATAGTACCTCATTCAATGTAAAGATCTCCTGATATTTTTTCCCAAGCGTTATGTACGTGTGTGAAGCTTCTTTTTGATTGCTGCAATTCCAACGTCCAAACATCTTCCTAACTTCTTATAGAAAGTCGTATATTGGAAATTCTCTAGCTGATACAAGTGTCGAATTGATTGACTCAGCAATATTTGGCGTCATGGTCCATCCACGGTTAACAAGTGCATACAACCTAGCCCACTTTTCGTATCCAGCTAATTCCAAGTAATTTGTAACCCAAATATCTACCTTATACACCTTTTCTATTAGACTATCAAATTCATCCTAGGTGTATGCTTTTGCCATTGAAAAGCATACCTCGCTCAACTTTGCATGACTCCTTTTGAATTTCTTATATACGTTGTTCCCTAGATGCCATATACAAGAAAAATGGGGTCCGTAGGATATACTCTCGATACAGATTTGACTATGCTCTCATTCCTATCTGAAACGATGCACATGTTTTTTCGCTCGCCATAAGCCACCTTAAATTGCTCAAAGAACCGCAACCAAGCAGCATCATTATCTGAATCAACAATACCATATGCTAGTGGCAATATATGTCCTATAAATACAACTACATACAGATAAAAAGATATCATTCAAGTTGTATTAAAAAGTCAAAATAGCATATTTTATGTTAATCAAGCTTGTATGTATTTTTTTTAACTGAGCAACCTGCACCATCCAACGTGCTAGCCGAGACTAATGTCCCTGTGTATGCTGATTTTAAGCGGTTGCCATCCACAACGACGATGGGTCTACAGTAATCAAAACCCTTTATAAAAACATATAACGATATATACAAATATATGAACTCAATTTTAGGTAATTTGTTTATTCTAATATGTGAATCAGGATATGTCATATCTAATGTATATAAGTACCTGGTAATTTATTGTATGAATCAGTTGGTTCACTCGTCAGAAAATTTACTGCCTTTTCTCTAGCGCACCACGCCAACATGTAACTAACATCTACGCCAAAGTTCGATTTCACATCATTAATTATATCCTTTGGCGTATATTTCCTCTTATGATTAGTAAACTTGGACCTAATCATTCCCCCAATCAACCTATTGGTTGCTTGACATTGCTCATACACCTTATCCTTCAACGGACATGTATGCTTATCATTGAACTTTCTCACTTTGAACATTTGTAATTTGTTAATACTAGAAGCCTTAAATTTATTCACAATCCTCAGAAATACATAACAATGTATAGCTGCAAATATATTTTTGTTTATAAATACGATTGGTTAGTTATAGATGAAACATATACAGCTCCTATAGCTGATTCAGCTACAAACACACAATATTTTCATTTGTCAACAAAGTTTTGGATACAGAAACATACAATGAAATACAATGTATGTTACATGAATATACTATAAAAAATTGTTGAATACATTGCATAAAATAATGTATTATGAACAAAATTAATATAAATAGTTCAATTCTCCTATAACTGTTTCAGAACATTCAATTAAAAACACTGAAGGAGAGCATATATTATGAATACAACATTATACATGCTTTATTTACAATATGCTTCCATAAATACACTATAAAACTATTACCAATATATATACATATATTTCAATACAACATATTTCATGAAGAGGTTGTAATTGATAACATTCAAACCTAGCAGCATTTGACCTATCAACTCGGAATTGAAACCTTTCAGCAATTGCATATTACTCCATCACCGCCTTCAATGTGTCCTTATCCTTATACACTTGTCCAGCCATCACCTCCTTTTGATTTATTTTTGAAATAATCAAATCACTTTACGGTTCAAAAACCTCAATTGGTTCACCTGAGTTTAAAGACTCAAGAGCAAGTGTATCAACTGTATTAAATTTACTCAACCTATTGGTTTCGTCAAGTTGCATTAGGTCACTTTGAATTAAACTTCCTCCAGCAACAATTTCTTTATCCATTGAAGTTATACACAATGGATATGTCACGACCCAAAATTCTAACTTGTTGTGATGGCGCATATCGTGGTACTAGGAAAGCCAACATATAAAAATATTTCCAACACTTCTAACAGAAAGAGAATTAATATAGCTTAAACAATAAAACTTTTCAGAAACTGGATAGAAACCTAAAATACAACACAGAAGTTCCCAACCAACGGGGTGTCACAGAGTACATGCGCATTTATACCTCACAAGTTTGGAAAATACTGTCTATGATAATCTGAAACTAAATACAATAAGTGGAAAGATAGGGAAGGAGAAACATGGTAAGTGAAATGCCAAGCAACTACCTCAATAGTCTCCGAGAATCCGAACTCCACAACTCAGCAATCGCCGTGACCGGAAGCACCCGAGTCTGCACACAAGGTACAGGGTGTATCATGAGTACAACCAACTCAGTAAGTAATAAGACTAAATAAAGAATTGAAAGTAGTGACGAGCTTCACAGTTATAGTTCAGTTACAGTGATTTCAACATAGGAAAGTAGGCATGCTCTCACGTTCGATAAATTAGGTCAAATAGTTAATCCATGACATGTTTAAGTGAAACAGAGTGTAATGTCTTTCATAAATTTGAAGACAGTGATGGCAGCTAAGTTCAACAATAATGAAATCAAATGTATCCTCTCAGGGCCATAGTCACTCGGCCCACCCATTCACTCAGCACTCGACACTCGACACTCGACACTCGCACTCAATAGGTACTTGCGCTCACTGGGGGTATGTGCAGACTCCGGAGGGGATCCCTCAGCCCAAGCGCTATAATCTGCATGGACAACTCACGTGCTATAGTATAATATCTGGACCCGCACGGACAATTCACGTACTGTACGGACAAATCACGTGCTATAGTATCAATTTCTCATAATCAAGCCCTCGGCCTCACTCAGTCATCAATCTCTCCAGTCTCTCGGGCTCTCAATGATCATGAAAGTCAGCCCCAACTGAAATGATATAATGTGTCAACAAGGAACAATAGAAACTGAGATATAATAACAAGTAAAACTGTGTTTGAGTGCAAAATAACAATTTAGCGGATAATTCAACATGTACACGATCTCTGTGGGTCCCTACAATTCCAACACGTAGTTTAAACATGATTTCTAACATGATTTGTGGTTCAATTTCTCTACTAGATGGAGAATGTAAAGATAAAGACAAATTATTCAACTACACGGCTCTACGAAATTTGACCAAGTCACATGTCCTACGGTGCACGCCCACACGCCCGTCACCTAGCATGTGCGTCACCTTAAAACCAAGTACATGACACATAATACAGGGTTTCGTACGCTCAAAACCAAATTAGAACTGTAACTTACCTCAATCCGAGCAAATCTGTACTATAACACACCCTTGCCTCGCGAAACGGCCTCCGAATGCCTCGAATCTAGCCATACACAATGCGATATAATCAATACGGGCTAAAAGAATTAACTCGATAAGAAAATTCTAAGCTATTAATCAAAATAAAAAAATCGGCTCAAAAGTCGCCTCCCCGGCCCACGTCTCGAAATTTGATAAAAGTCAAAAAACCTGAAAGCGCACTCAACCACGAGTCTAACCATAGCAAATATATGAAAATCCGACACCACTCGTTACCCAAATTCCCAAATCAAACTCTCCAAATCCCTAGCCTCAAACTCCCAATTTACACCTTAAATACATACCAACTATGTTGGAAAATCAATAGAGAAGCAAGATTATTGATAAAAAAAATGATCACAAGGGAATTACCTCAAGAATCCCCTCGAAAATCCTCTCAAGAATCGCCTAAACCGTGCTTGAAATGTTTGAAATGAAGCCAAAAATCGCGAACCCTTGTTTTAATAATCTGCCCAGGCTTTCCGCCTCTGTGGATACTTAACCACTTAAGCGGCATCGCAGAAGCAACATAACCCATGCATTTGCGGTCCATACCGCTCCTGCGGTCCCTTACTCCGCTTCTGCGAGCATACAAGCTGCTTCTGTGGTCCCAGCTCATCTTCTCACTTCCGCTTCTGCGGCCCTCCCGCCGCATCTGCGGTCACGCAGGTGCGGAAAACTCTTCACACCGGCAACCACCTGCACACGCCCCTCCAAACCGCATATGCGCATCACATTGTCACAACCCAAAATCCAACTAGTCGTGATGACACCTAACCCAACCCGTTAGGTAAGACAATTACCAACTATCCAATTCCAATAATAATTATTAAAGAAATTTAAGTAAATAAAGGTGTTAATCTTATACAATCCCCAAGAACTAGTAGTACAAATCATGACTTTCTAAGAATAGAGTTTACAAAGCGGAAATGAAATAAATACACAGTTTGTTTGAATAGTACATAAACAGAGCTTTTATAAATCTAAGGCTACCATGAACAAGAGGCAGCTACAACAGGAACACAGGGACATATTCAAATCCGGCAACCATCGAGCACATCAACAACAACAGCCAATATCTGCACGCAATGTGCAAAAGTATAGTATCAGTACAACCGACCCCATGTATTGAGTAAGTAACAAACCTAGATTTAGGTTGAAAGTAAACGAGCTTCCACCAAAGTCGGGTCCAAAACCAATAGTCAACAACAGTTCATAACGACGTAAAACAAATAATACAAGAAGTAACTCAGAAATAAAATACTCAGCTAAATCATGATTTCAAAAGTAATAGTTCTTCCTTTCAAGTACATCAGTGAAAACCCAAATCGTTTACCGAAGTTGCCGAAAATATGAATAAGTTAGAAAATAATAATTTTTCCTAAAAATCCTTTCAATAATAAATGAGATGTTTCATTTTCCTTCCAGATAACCCGTGTAAACATAAATGCATCACTATGCCGATCTGTCAAAATGTATGAGAAATCATGAATGATGTGATGTTGTATAGCATGAGGAAAATACATCTTTATGCCGGTATGTCATGTGTGCATGCCAATGCGATGCAACTCAGTGATAGAATCATAAACAGCACCTCGGGCAGACCTCACAATCACTCGTATACAGCCCTTCAGGCTTACCTCACAATCACTCATAAACAGCCCCTCGAGCATACCTCACCATCTCTCTTGCCTCCCAGTCACTCAGCACTCGGTACTCGGCACTCGCACTCAGTAGGTACCTGCGCTCACAGGGGGAATGTACAGACTCCGGAGGGGCTCCTACAGCCCAAGCAATATAAACTGCACGGACAACTCACGTGCCATAATAAGCCAATAAGGCCTGCTGCAGGCGGGAAAAACCGATCCACATAATTGTAATAATATATATAAAGCCAACATGGCCCGCTGGGGTGTGCAACCCGATCCCAATAATATCCTCACAATTAGGCCCTCGGCCTCCCTCAGTAATCAATCTCTCCAGTCTCTCTCTAATGGGCTCACAATGTCATGAGAATAGCCCAACAATGATGATATGATGTATCAATAAATAACAACAGAGACTGAGATATGATATGTAATGAAATGAATATGACTGAATATGAATTTTCAATTTAAAACAAATAATTCACAGCAATATGACCTTTGTGGGTCCCACAAATACTGGCACATAGCCTCAACATAATTTTTAATATGCTTTTCAGCTCAATTTCTTTAACACATAAAACAGCATAGAAAATGCCAAGATTATTTAACTACAAAATTTCACATAAAAAATTATGTCACAATTTCTATAGTGCACGCCCACACGCCCATCACCTAGCATGCGTGTCACCTCCCAACAATTCACGTAATACGTATATTCAGGGTTTCATACCCTCAGCTCCAAGATTAGAAGAGTTACTTACCTCGAACAAGCCAAATCCAATGCCGAGCAAGCTAAACAATACTCTAGAAATCCCATTATGCGCGTATCAACTTGCGAACGGCTCGAATCTAGTCACTATTAATTTGATTCAGTCCACACAATTTATAGGAATTAATTTCATATCAAAATACTAATATTTTCCACAAAATCCGAAATTACACTAAAAAAAGACCCGCAGGGCCCACATCTCGAAAACCGACAAAACTCATAAAATATGATAACCCATCCAATTATAAGTCCAACCATACTAATTTCACTCAATTCCGACTCCAAATCGATGTTCAAAACTCAAAATATTCGTTTTGTGACATTATAGAAATTTCCTTCGATTTCTCTTGAAGATTCGATAATTTTACACCAAAGATGAAGATTAATTCATGCAATATAATCACAAGGGAGTCAAGAACAGTTACCCCAAGTTGTGTGGAACAATTCTTCTCCAAAACAGCCCAAACCGAGTTCCAAAATGACCCAAAATGAGAACAATCTCGGAAACCGACGTTTTTAACACTGCCTAGGCATTTCCGCACCTGCGGTTCCTGTGCTCGCACCTGCGCATCCGTTTTTGCGGACAAAAATGAGCGCCTGCGAAAACAACCAGCCCTCTCGAATCTCGCATCTGCGGTGCCCTTCTCGCATTTGCGGGCTCGCAGATGCGCATACCCCTTCGCACATGCGGCCTCGCAGATGCGGCAAATCCTTCGCACCTGCGAGCACTGCCCAAGCTAGCCTATCTCCGCATCCACGTTCCTTCTTGGAAAATCCTGCGCACCTCGCTTCAGCGCACACCTGTTCGCACTTGCGAGATCGCACCTACGACTACTTTTTCGCCGGTGCGATTACACCAGAAGGCTTCAGTTCCAGCAGTCTTCCAAATTCAAAAATCAATCCGTTAACCATATGAAACTCACCCGAGGCCCCCGGGACCTCAACCAATTATATCAACAAGTCCCACAACATAACACGGACATACTCGAGTCCTCAAAACACACATAAAAATATCAAAACAATGAATCACACCTGAATTCAAAATTATTGAACTTTGAAACTTCAAATGCTATAGCTTGTGCCGAAACACATCAAATCACGTCCGATTGACCTGATATTTTGCACACAAGTCACATTTCACATTACAGACCTATTCAAGTCTCCAGAATCGGATTCCGACCCAAAAAGTCAAACCCCCGGTCAAACTTCCCAAAAATTCAACTTTCGGTAGTTCAAGCCAAATTCCGCTACGGAACTCCAAATATATTTCTGGACACGCTCCTAAGTCCAAAATTACCATACGGAACTATGGGAATCATCAAAACTCCATTTCGGGGTCGTTTACACATAAGTCGACATCTGGTCACTATTTTAACCTAAGCTTTAAACCTTGGAACTAAGTGTTCCAATTCATTTCAAAACCTCATCGGACCCGAACCATTTACCCCGGCAATTCACACAACAACTGTAAAGTACAATTTGAGCAGTAAATGGGGAAACGGGGTTGTAATACTCAAAACAACTGGTCGGGTCGTTACATTCTCCCCCACTTAAATATACATTCGTCCTCGAACGTGCCAAGAGTTATTTCCAAGCCATCAATCACTGTTCCATCTTACCACACACGTACCTAGGGGTGAACCCACGTCACCCTTTCCATATAAGCTTGACAACACAATACGACTGAAATCATTGATTTAACTTTAGCCTATAAACATTTGAATTCAATTCCCAACATTCAAAATTTCTCTACAAGACACGAATCTCATGTCTACACACTGAATAAGTCTGAACAAGTTGCATTGAGCTATAACTATAACCACAGATAAAATCACCTAACATATTACACAACTCGCACGCTCGTAGCACCATTCTTGATCACAGTAACTACTCCAAACCAACCAAGTACTAGTATTAAACCCCATATCAAACCAAACATCACCCCCAAAAACTTCGTACACTGTTGATAATATAAACGAAACACGCGAAAATTCATGACCACTTATCATATCAACAAGTCACGAAGTCTCTTACCCCAACCAGATCCATAATTGCTTTGTGAGCCGACTTTCAATATTATCCTTCCGAACATACCGTAATCAAACCTGATAGTACCTATTCTAGGTCCAATGACCTTATATTATTAAACACAACTATCCCACAGATATGTCACATCAATATAACTCAGAGCCATACCCGTGCCATCCGTGCACCAATACGCAACAATTCAAATATACTCAGTCATGAAAAATGACTCAAATAAGAGAGCTGCCCCACTAGATTAACACACCGTAGAACCATCACACGATTCTAACACAAGGTTCATACCTTAACATAACTCTGCTGCAATATGTGACCCCATCCAAACGTTGGTCTATATTATATACCCCGAGCCACCCTGCTCAGAATCAATAACCATGGAGAAGCAAACGACACAATGCCACACAAAACCTGAAAGAATATCACCATTACATAATCAATCATGCAATACCCAAATGCTCATCTCGTTCAAATTCTGCCATAAGGCCCCCAATAGAACTGCACCATGTATGCACATAACCAATGAATCACAACTCTTGTAGCATAAAGGAGTAACTCACAGATCATTTCAGAACACGAATAAGTTCAATATCAACCGAATGGCACATCCCTCCACAATAGCAGTATGGAGCCAACCATTCCGGCTCAGTGTAGAATACACATCTTAATTAAGCCTACCAATGGACACCCAAATCAACTCTGGTCACCCACAAATAGACAAATAACCCTCTGAAAGTCCACAACGGCCGAATCATAATACATACTATCATCTGGCTAGCTTCAGCCACGACTTCACAGTCTATCGCCATGAAACAATCTACTCCTGACAACTTCCAGTCTTCAAATACCTAGAACACGCGAACCACCATTTATGGTCCCATATCCACCGCCCAAATGTCTAACACATTTCTCATACACGATCATCCCACGAGAAATACTTCTCCCATTCTTTCGTGCCACTTAGCAGGGTCTTAGAATCAGCAGTCGATCAACCAGGAGAGTGCCGCAATACCTATGAGATATCTATAATTCAAAACATAGTGCACCTTCTGAAATGTACACTCTACTCATGCAAAACCAAATAGTTATAGCATTCATCTAAACCTCGAAAATTGTTCATGCCCTCTAAGAATTTATGACCTCCCTTTCAAAGCTAAACTGTGACCTTGCACACGCCAACCTTAATCCCACACAACACACCGCATCTATCATGCCATCATTTGAAAAACAAAATACGAGAACCTCATAATCATTCTAAGTCACAAGTAAAATACATATCTGATCAGCCAGAAACCTTCCATTTGGTTCCATCCGGTAGAAAATCACAATACTAACATGCTCCTCAGGCCAGTAGGAAAATACCCATCTCAAACCGTGGTTGAAACCCTCGAGAATGCTTTGGAATCCCTTTTTGCATAATCAAGCCATACAGGTCGCCAAGCCTAGGTGTATTGCCACAAAGCACCTATAGGAAATTCCCCACATCATAAGCACCCAAAGAACCGCTCATATCCATTACCATACTGATCCAACCTACCACCAAGCTGTCCTATTTCTCCGAGCCCCTTCCGGATTTGTCTTCAAATTGATACTTCTCCTTGCTAAAACACCACGATCTTTAACCACAACTCACCCCACTAACCCTAGCATAGAACCACAACACCCTACAGCCCTTAAGCAACTGTATTCTTCTTAAGCACCTCCAGAAACACTACAACTGTAACACTCATTCTAAAAATACCTTATGTGAATTTAAAACTGTTCTTTTTACCTTCCTTATACTAAAATTTAGAATCCATAGTCATACAGAATTTTCGTAAGTCCAAGCACCATCAAATGCAAATCTTAGGTTTTATCCATACACAAGTCTGGAGAAATTCTCAATTGCTATATAAAATTCTCAAACCCACTAGAAGTTTCTCGGAAGTCACCCACTTTGCTCAAGTCTAAATTGCACCGCCCAAATGGGCCAAAAGACACATGCCCCATTAGCACAACAACACTCAAAGAAGTAGCTCTACTTTAATACTCCCAATCAAATTCATACTCCGTGCGTATTACATATTTTGAAAATAACAACTCACTCATCCCATGATTTTTACATACTCATAAAGTACAACATAACCTGTATCCAAGAATTCATTTACTCAAGTCATTCTCGAACTCCACCTCTGCAAGTCATAACTAATCCACAAGTATGCCTCAGACCCAAACTAAAATTTAATATATAACCATGAAATTAAGCCGTCTGCAGCAGGCTCTCCCACATGGCTCAAAGCCATAAATTTAAACACTCAATCACTCACAATATCCATACTCTACTACTGACCTAATACTTCAGTCAGTTCAACAAAAAGTTCTTCTCAAAGTCATACAACGCCAACCATAAAAATACCGCTAATCATCCGCTAAGCTCGCAATCATTCAATTTACATTCAAGTCAACTTTCTCAGCCAGATTCAAATTCAAATCTCCACACATACGCCCTGCTGGAGGAAAAGAAACTCTCCACTCATAAATAAGGAACATACCTACGTAGATTACTCTCCAGGAGATAACCCACCTCCCTAGCCTCAAATTGGCATCTTGTTATATCTTTTCGCAGTCACAATTACTATGCAATCACTTAGTCAATATGAGTCCAAACTCATTTCCAGACATGAGAATTTAATCTACCCCAAAATTTAACAATGTAAAAGATCCTTCAAAACATTCATACTCGAGACTATACGTTACATCAAATCAAAAATCAAGCACCCAATGGACTTCCTATTTACATTTCAAGGAAATACATCTCGTTATGTTCAAATCGTCTTAACACATCCCGCGGTCACATCATACCCATCATACCTCCATTCCACCTCTCATCGAGGCACAAATTCCACTGTAGGGTCATCAGCGGACATATGAGTCCAATTGTTCGAGTTACAACTGAAGCTACCGAGCTTAAGCTGCGGTCTAAACCTGGCCTCAAGTTCTCCAGACTGGCCCATCACCAAAACATAGAATACTCATCTCGAACTTTATTCATGGAATCACAAGCCGGCGATGCACAGCTGATACCGAGCGCTCATGTGCACATACGAATACGTGGAAGGAATTCAAAGAGTTATGTCTCAAGATGAATCAATCACGCACGATAAGGAAAGAAAGATTGGAAGTATATATCGTAAATGCCTTGTAGCCTCTCTAAGATAAGTATGGATGTCATCATACCGATCCGAAAGACTCTACTAGACACTTGCTCATGACTTGTAGAACCTATAAACCTAGAGCTCTAATACCACCTTGTCACGACCCAAAATCCAACTAGTCGTGATGACACCTAACCCAACTCGTTAGGTAAGCCAATTACCAACTATCCAATTCCAATAATAATTATTAAAGAAATTTAAGTAAATAAAGGTGTTAATCTTATACAATCCCCAAGAACTAGTAGTACAAATCATGACTTTCTAAGAGTAGAGTTTACAAAGCGGAAATGAAATAAATACACAGTTTGTTTGAATAGTACATAAACAGAGCTTTTATAAATCTAAGGCTACCATGAACAAGAGGCAGCTACAACAGGAACACAGGTACATCTTCAAATCCGGCAACTATCGAGCACATCAACAACAACAGCCAATATCTGCACGCAATGTGCAAAAGTGTAGTATCAGTACAACCGACCCCATGTATTGAGTAAGTAACAAACCTAGATTTAGGTTGAAAGTAAACGAGCTTCCACCATGGTCGGGTCCAAAACCAATAGTCAACAACAGTTCATAACGACGTAAAACAAATAATACAAGAAGTAACTCAGAAATAAAATACTCAGCTAAATCATGATTTCAAAAGTAATAGTTCTTCCTTTCAAGTACATCAGTGAAAACCCAAATCGTTTACCGAAGTTGCCGAAAATATGAATAAGTTAGAAAATAATAATTTTTCCTAAAAATCCTTTAAATAATAAATGAGATGTTTCATTTTCCTTCCAGATAAACCGTGTAAAAAATAAATGCATCACTATGCCTATCTGTCAAAATGTGTGAGAAATCATGAATGATGTGATGTTGTACAACATGAGAAAAATACATCTCTATGCAGTATGTCATGTGTGTATGCCAATGCGATGCAACTAAGTGATAGAATCATAAACAGCCCCTCGGGCAGACGTCACAATCACTCATATACAGCCCCTCAGGCTTACCTCACAATCACTCGTAAACAGCCCCTTGGGCATACCTCACCATCTGTCATGCCTCCCAGTCACTCAGCACTTGGCACTTGGCACTCGGCACTCGCACTCAGTAGGTACCTACGCTCACTGGGGGGTGTATAGACTCCGGAGGGGCTCCTACAGCCCAAGCGCTATAATTTGCATAGACAACTCACATGCTGCACGGATAACTCACGTGCTATAATATCATATCAGAATCCGCACGGACAACTCATGTTCCATAATAAGCCAATAAGGCCTGCTGCAGGCGGGCAACCCCGATCCACATAATAGTAATAATATATATAAAGCTTCGGCGTGCAGCCCGATCCCAAAAATATCCTCACAATCAGGCCCTTAGCCTCCCTCGGTCATCAATCTCTCCAGTCTCTCTCTCATGGGCTCTCAATGTTATGAGAATAGCCCAAAAATGATGATATGATGTATCAATAAATAATAACAGGGACAGAGATATGATATGTAATGAAATTAATATGACTGAGTATGAATTTTCAATTTAAAATAAATAATTCACAACAATATGACCTCTGTGGGTCGCAAAAATACTGGCAAATAGCCTCAACATAATTTTTAGTACGCTTTTCAGTTCAATTTCTTTAACATATAAAACCGCATGGAAAATGCCAAGATTATTTAACTACAAAATTCAACAGAAACGATTATGTCACAATTTCTATAGTGCACGCCCACACGCCCGTCACCTAGCATGTGCGTCACCTCTCAACAATTCACGTAATACATATATTCAGGGTTCATACCCTCAGCTCCAAGATTAGAAGAGTTACTTACCTCGAACAAGCCAAATCCAATGCCGAGCAAGCTAAACAATGCTCCAGGAATCCCATTATGCGCGTATCAACTTCGGAACGGCACGAATCTAGTCAAAATTTATTTGATTCAGTCCACACAATTTATAGGAATTAATTCCATATCAAAATACTAATAGTTTCCACAAAATCTGAAATTACACCCCAAAAATCACCCGTAGGGCCCACATCTCGGAATCTGACAAAACTCACAAAATCCGACAACTCATCCAATTACAAGTTTAACCGTACTAATTTCACTCAATTCCGACTCCAAATCGATGTTCAAAATTCGAAAAATTCGTTTTGTGACATTATAGAAATTTCCTTCTATTTCTCTTGTTACACCACAAATGAAGATTAATTCATGAAATATAATCACAAGGGAGTCAAGAACACTTACCCCAAGTTGTGTGGAAAACTTCCTCTCCACAATCACCCAAAGCGAGCTCCAAAATGACAAAAAATGAGAAAAATCTCGGAAACCCACGTTTGTAACACTGCACAGGCATTTCCGCAACTGCGGTGCCTGGGCTCGCACCTGCGCATCCCCTTTTGCGGACAAAAATGCGCATCTGCGGAAACAGCCAGCCTTCTCAAATCTCACATCTGTGGCGCCCTTCTCGCATCTGCAGTCTCGCAGATGCGCATACCCCTTCGCACATGTGGCCTCGCAGATGCGGCAAATCCTTCGCACCTGCGAGCACTGCCCAAGCTAGCCCATCTCCGCATCTGCGTTCCTTCTCGCGCAGGTGCGATTACGCACCTGCGAAGTTCCTTCCGCACCTGCGCACCTCGCTGCAGTGCACCCCTGCTCGCACTTGTGAGCTCGCACCTATGACTACGTTTCCACAGGTGCGATTACACCAAAAGGCTTCTGTTCCAGTAGTCTTCCGAATTCCAAAATCAATCCGTTAACCATCTGACACTCACCCGAGGCCTTTGGGACCTCAACCAATTATATCAACAAGTCCCATAACATAACACGGACCTACTCGAGGCCTCAAAACACACATAAAAATATCGAAACAATGAATCACACCTCAATTCGAAATCATTGAACTTTGAAACTTCAAATTCTATATCTTGTTCCGAAACACATCAAATCACGTCTGATTGACCTCAAATTCTGCACACAAGTCACATTTCACATTACAGACCTATTCAAATTTCCAGAATCGGATTCCGACCTATTCATACCCCCGGTCAAACATCCCAAAAATTTAACTTTCGGCATTTCAAGCCAAATTCCACTACGCAACTCCAAAAACTTTTCCGGACACGCTCCTAAGTCCAAAATCACCATACGGAGCTATTGGAATCATCAAAACTCCATTCTGGGGTCGTTTACATATAAGTTGACATCCGGTCACAATTTTAACTTAAGCTTTACACCTTGGAACTAAGTGTTCCAATTCATTCCAAAACCTCACCGGACCCGAACCATTCACCCCGGCAATTCTCACAACAACTGTAAAGTACAATTTTAGCAGCAAATGGGGAAACGGGGTTGTAATACTCAAAACGACCGGCCAGGTCGTTACACACAGCCCACACCTGCGAGCTCGCACTTGCGATCAAATCTCCGCAGGTGCAGTTACACCAGCAGAGGTGCAACTTCAGCAATCACTCAATTCAACCTTTGATCCGTTAACCATCCAGAATCAACCCGAGGCACCGGGACCTCAACCAAACATACCAACAATTCCTAAAACCTCATACGAACTTAGTCGAGCCCTCAAATCACATCAAACAACATCAAAAACACCAATCGCACCCCAATTAAAGGCTATTGAAACTAAGGAAATTTAATTCTACAAATGATGCCGAAACCTATCAAAACACGCCCGATTTAACCCAACTTTTGCATACAAGTCAAATTTGACATTATGGACCTACTCCAACTTCCGAAATCGGAATCCGGCCCCGATATCAAAAAGTCCACTCCCGGTCAAACTTCCCAAAAATTCAACTTTCGCTATTTCAAGCCTAATTCCACTACGGACCTCCAAATCACAATCCGGACACACTCCTGAGTCCAAAATCACTCAATAGAGCTAACCGAGCCATCAAAATTCTATTCCAAAGTCGTTTATTCATATATCAACATCCGGTGAATCATTTCAACTTAAGCTTTCAACCTTGAGACTAAGTGTCTCATTTCATTCTGAACTCACTCCGGACCCGAACCGGCTACCCTGGCAAGTTATATAATAGCTATAAAGTACAAAATGAGTAGTAAATGGGGGAACAGGGCTACAACTCTCAAAAATGACCGGCCGGGTAGTTATATCCTGCCCCTCTTAAACAAACGTTTGGCCTCGAACTGGTCTAGAAACGTACTTGATATCCCAAATAGGTGTGGATATCTGCTCGGCATCTCCCACCTGGTCTTCCAAGTAGACTCCTCAACTAGGTGACCTCTCCCATGCACCTTTACTGAAGCGATGTCCTTTGACCTCAACTTACGAACATGCCGACCCAAAATGGCCACCGGCTCCACAGCATAAGTCAAATCACCATCCAACTGATCCGTGCTGAAATCCAAAACATGAGACAGATCGCCGACATACTTATAGAGCATAGAAATATGAAACACTGAACGCACACTCGACAAACTATATGGTAAGGTAAGCTTGTAAGCCACCTCCCAAATCCGCCGAAGTACCTCAAACAGCTCAATGTACCGAGGGCTCAACTTGCCCTTGTTCTCGAACCTCATAACACCCTTCATGGGTGAAACCTTGAGTAGTACCTTCTCCCCAACTATGTAAGCAACATCAAGGACCTTCCTATCGGCATAACTCTTCTGTCTAGACTGCATTGTGCGAAGCCGCTCCCGAATCATCTTAACCTTGTCCAAAGCATCTTGGACCAAGTTAGTACCCAATAGCCTAGCCTCACTAGGCTCAAACCAACCTACCGGAAATCTACACCGCCTCCCATACAAAGCCTCATACGGAGCCATCTGAATGCTCGACTGGTAGCTGTTATTGTAGGCAAACTCCGTGAGTGGCAGAAACTGATCCCAAGAACCCCCAAAATCAATGACACAAGCGCGTAGCATATCCTCCAATATATGAATAGTGCGCTTGGACTGTCCATCTATCTTAGAGTGAAATGATGTGCTCAACTCAACCTCGGTACCTAACTCTCATTGCACGACTCTCCTAAACTGCGATGTGAACTGCGTGCCCCGATCTAAAATGATGGACACTGTCACGCCGTGGAGGCAAACAATCTCTCGGATGGAAATCTCAGCCAACCACTCTAAAGTATAAGTAGTCCCAACTGGAATGAAGTGCGCAGACTTGGTCAGCCGATCCACAATCACCCAAATAGCATTGAACTTCCTCGAAGTCCGTGGGAGCCCAACTACAAAATCCATGGTGATCCTCTCCCATTTTCACTCTTGAATCTCTAACCTCTGAAGAAATCTGCCCGGTCTCTGATGCTCATATTTCACCTGTTTATATTTGGGGCACTGAGCTACAAACCTCACCTATATCCTTCTTCATTCGTCTCCACCAATAATGTTGCCTCAAGTCCTGATACATCTTCGCGACACCCAGTTGAATGGAATAGCGCTAACTATGGGTCTCCTCAAGAATCAACTCACGTACCCCATCTATACTAGGCACACAAATCCGACCATGCATCCTTAATACCACATCATCCCCAATAGTAACATCTCTGGCATCACCGTGCTGAACGGTGTCCTTAAGGACAGACAAATAGGGATCGTCATACTGGCACCCTCTGATGCGGTCATACAAGGAAGACCGAGATACCACACAAGCTAGAACTCGACTGGGCTCCGAGACGTCTAATCTCACGAACTGGTTGGCCAAGGCCTGAACATCAACTACAAGAGGTCTCTAAGTAACAGGAATGAATGCAAGGCTACCCATACTCACTGCCTTTCTACTCAAGGCATCGGCCACCACATTGGCCTTCACGGGATGATACTGAATAGTGATATCATAGTCCTTTAGCAGCTCTAACCATCTCCGCTGCCTCAAATTTAGATCCTTCTGTTTGAACAAATGCTAGAGACTCCGATGATCTGTAAATACCTCACAAGACACACCGTAGAGATAATGCCTCCAAATCTTCAATGCATGAAAGATGGAAGCTAACTCCAACTCATGGTCAGGGTAGTTCTTCTCATGAGGCTTCAACTGACGCGAAGCATAAGCAATCACTCTACCTCCCTACATCAAGACACACCCAATACCGATCCGAGAACCATTACAATACACTGTACAAGAACATGAAGGTGAAGGTAAAACTAGAACTGGAGTTGTGGGCAAGGCAGTCTTGAGCTTTTGAAAGTACTCCTCGCACTTATTTGGCCATCTGAAAATAGCACCCTTCTGGGTCAATTTGGTCAACGACGATGCAATAGACGAGAAAACATCCACGAAGCAATGGGAATAACTGGCCAAGCTGAGAAAGCTCCGAATCTTTGTAGCTGAGGACGATCTGGGCCAACTCTGAACCACCTCTATATTATTCGAATCCACCTGAATCCTCTCACTGGACACCACGTGCCCTGAGAACGCAATTGAACCAAGCCAAAAATCACATTTGGAGAACTTAGCGTAAAGCTTCTCCTCCCTCAACCGCTGCAACATAATCCTCAAATGCTAGGCATGCTCCTCTTGGCTACGAGAGTACACCAGGATATCATCAATGAACACTATGATAAACGAGTCGAGATAAGGCTAACATACACTGTTCATTAGATGCATGAATGTCGTTAGGGCGTTGGCCAGCCCAAAAGACATCACAAGGAGCTCATAATAACCATAACGGGTCCTGAATATTGTCTTTAGAATATCCGAGTCCCGAATCTTCAACTGGTGATACCTAGACCTCAAGTCAATCTTAGAGAACACCTTCGCTCCCTGAAGTTGGTTGAATAGATCATCAACGCGGGACAAATGATACTTGTTCTTGATTGTAACTTTGTTCAACTGCCTATAATCAATGCACATCCACATGGTACCATCCTTTTTCTTCACAAACAGAACCGGTGCACCCCAAGGTGATACACTAGGCCTAATAACTTATCAAGAAGTTCCTAAAGCTGCTCCTTCAATTCCTTCAACTCAGCTGGTGCCATACAATACAGTGGAATAGAAATGGGCTAAGTACCCGGCACCAGGTCAATACCAAAGTCAATATCCCTGTCGGGCGACATGCCCGGCATGTCTGTAGGAAATACATCCGGAAAATCTCGCACCACCGGAATAGAATCAATAGTAGAGGTATCAACACCAACATCCCTCACAAAGGCGAAATTATATAGACAACCCTTCCCAACCATCCATTGGGCCTTCAAATATGAAATCACTCTACTAGGAACATAGTCTAGAGAACCTCTCCACTGAATCCTTGATAACCCCGGCATCGCCAATGTCACAGTCTTAGCGTGACAATCCAGAATATCATTACATGGAGACAACCAAACCATACATAAGATCACGTCGAAGTCCACCATACTAAGAAACAAAAGATCAACTCTAGTCTCATATCCCCTAATGGTCACTACACACGACAGATATACATGGTTCATAACAATAGTATTGCCCACTGGCATAGATACATGAACAGATAAAACTAAGGACTCACTGGGCATATCCAAATAATGAGCAAAATACGATAATACATACGAATAAATGGAACCAGGGTCAAATAATGCAGATGCATCCCTGTGGCATATTGAGACAACACCTGTGATCACTGCATCAGAGGAAACATCATCTGGTCTGGAAGGGATAGCATAGAATCGGGCCTGGCCTCAACCTGATCGGCATCCCCCTCTTGGGAGACCCCTAGCTGACTAAGCCCCACCCGAGCTGGCTGAGTGGGTGGTGTAACAGCTGGTTATGGTTCCATCGGTTGAGAACTCTATTATGGAGCACCAGTCAACAACCTAGGGAAATCTCTCTTGATATGAACAAAGTCTCTGCACTCGAAACAACCCCTCCTCTAACGAAACTGTTGCTCCTAATAACCTAAGGAACTACCTGCAGAAACCTGAGTGGATGAGGCATAGTGAAAGCTCTGCGCTGGTAGTGCACTGAATGAAGACTGGCCTGAGTGAGCACTGTAAGAACTGTGGCTAGCTAATGTGCCACGATGAACTGGACGAGTCATCTGAGTGGGACTATAAGGACGACCCCTTTTGTGGTATGACTGCTCCCAGAAGATACACCACCAAAACTGCCCGAACTTCGAGGCCTCTTGGCCTCCCTCTCACCATGCTCCTGGCTACTGACCATCTATATCTGTTGAGCACTGTCAACCACCTCATCAAAAGTGGCACCAGATACCCTATCCCTAGTCATAAGCAACTGCAACTGATACGTGAAGCCATCAATGAACCTCATGATCCTCTCCCTATCAGTGGAATCAAAAAAACTGTGTGGTGAGCTAACTCAGAAAATCTCATCTCGTATTGGGTCACAGACATGCCATCCTACCGAAGCTGCTCAAACTGTCTACGCAGATCCTCCCTACGAGACTACGACACTAACATCCCCAATAAGAGAATGGAGAACTCATGCCATATAAGTGGTGCTGCACCGGCTGGCCTGCACTTCTCATAAGCCTCCCACCATCTGAAGGCAGCCCCAGAAAACTGAAAAGTAGTGAATGAGACCCCACTAGTCTTCAGAATACCTGCTGTATGAAGAATCCGCTGGCACCTATCCAATAAGCCCTGGGCAGCCTCTGACTCAGCACCGCTAAATGATGGAGGTCGAAGCCTCCCAAATCTCTCAAGTCTCCTCTGCTCATCATAGTCATAACGGGGACCACCGGGACATGAGCAGCTGCAACCGGCTGGGCTGGTAGTACCTTCGGTGTCTGAAGTCCCTGCATCGCTTGCTCTAGAGCACGGGCAGCGGGGGTATGAGTACCTCCCCCGACCGGAGAAGTAGCTGGTGTTTCCTGAGCAAGACCAGTGCAAACTTTCAATATCTAAGCCAAAGCCTCCTGAAGGCCTGGAATCACAATGGGCACAGCTGGTGCCTGAGCTGGCCCCACTGGCTTAACTATATCTCGTACCTACTCCTGAGCTGGAGCAATTGGTGGATCTGCAGGTGCTGCTCTAGCTGCTATACGTGCTGTACCTCTGCCCCTACCATGACCTCGGCCTCTCGTGGCCCTAGCTAGTGGTACTGGTGGCTGTCTATCCTGTCCGGTAGCACGTGTCCTCAATATCTGTGAGAGAATAGAATATAGAAGTTTAGTTACTGGAACCAACAAATTCGCACGACAAAAATACACGAATGTGAATTTTTCTAAGGGTTCGGCAGCCTCTCGAAGATAAGTATAGACGTCTCCGTACCGATCTGCAAGACTCTGCTAAACCTTCACATGACTCGTGAGATCTATGTAACCTAGGCTCTGATACCAGCTTGTCACGACCCAAAATTCTAACCTGTCGTAATGGCGCCTATCGTGGTACTAGGCAAGCCGACATTTAAAAATATTTCCAACACTTCTAATAGAAAGCGAATTAAAGTACTTTACGCAATAAAAGTTTTCATAAACGGTACAGAAACCCAAAATACAATGCGGAGGTTCCCAACCACCGGGGTGTCACACAGTACATGAGCATATATACCTCACAAGTCTGAAAAATACTGTCTATGATAATTTGAAAATTAATACAATTAGTGGAAAGATAGGGAAGGAGAAACAAGGTTTTCAAAATGCCAAGCAGCTACCTCGATAGTCTTCGAGAATCTGAACTCCACAACTCAACAACCGCCGTGACAGGAAGCACCTGGGTCTGCTCATAAGGTGCAGGGTGTATCGTGAGTACAACCGACTCAGTAAGTAACAAGACTAAATAAAGAACTGAAAGTAGTGACAAGCTTCACAGTTATAGTTCAGTTATAGTGATTTCAACATAGGAAAGTAGGCATGCTCTCACGTTCAATAAATTAGGTCAAACAGTTAATCCATGACAGGTTTAAGTGAAACTGAGTGTAATATCTTTCAGAAATTTGAAGACAGTCATACCTGGCAGCTAAGTTCAACAATAATGAAATCAAATGAATCCTCCCAGGGCCACAGTCACTCGGCCCTCCCATTCACTCAGCAGTCGGCACTCGACACTCGCACTCAATAGGTACCTACGCTCACTAGGGGTGTGTGCATACTCCGGAGGGACTCCTTTAGCCCAAGCGCTATATTCCACATGGACAACTCACGTGCTATAGTATAATATCTGGATCTGCATGGACAACTCCCGTGTTGCACGGATAAATCATGTACTATAGTATCAATATCTCACAACTAGGCCCTCGGCCTCACTCAGTCATCAATCTATCCAGTCTCTCCGGCTCTCAGTGATCATGAAAGTCAGCCCCAACTGAAATGATATAATGTGTCAACAAGGAACAATAGAGACTGAGATATAATAACAAGTAAAACTGTGACTGAGTACAAAACAACAATTTAGCAGATAATTCAAGATGTATACGACCTATGTGGGTCCCTACAGTTTCAACACAAAGTCTAAACATGATTTCTAACATGATTTGTGGTTCAATTTCTCTACTACATGGAGAATGTACAGATAAAGACAAATTATTCAACTACACGGCTCCACGGAATTTGACCAAGTCATATGTTCTACGGTGCACGCCCAGACGCCCGTAACCGAGCATGTGCGTCACCTCAAAACCAAATACATGACACATAATACGGGGTTTCGTACACTTAGAACCAAATTTAGAACTGTAACTTAACTCAATCCGAGCAAATCTCTACTACAACACACCCTTGCCTCGCGAAACAGTCTCTGAATGCCTCGAATCTAGCTATAAACAATGCGATATAATCATTACGGGCCAAAGGAATCAACTCGATAAGAAAATTCTAATCTATTAATCAAAATAAAAAATCGGCTCAAAAGCCGCCCCCCGGGCCCACATCTCAAAATTTGATAAAAGTCACAAAACCCGAAAGCGCACTCAACCACGAGTCTAACCATATCAAATTTATGAAAATCTAACACCAAATCGTCACCCGAATTCCCAAATCAAACTCTCTAAATCCCTAGCCTCAAACTCCCAATTTACACTTAAATACATACCAACTAGGTGGAAAAATCAATGGAGAAGCATGATTATTGATCAAAAATGATCACAAGGGACTTAGCTCAATAATCCCCTTGAAAATCCTCTCAAGAATCGCCTAACCGTGCTTGAAATGTTTGAAATGAAGCTAAAATTTCGAACCCTTGTTTTAATAATCTGCCCAGGCCTTCTGCTTCTGTGGACACTTAACCGCTTCTGCGGCATCGCAGAAGCGACATAACCCACGCATCTGTGGTCCATACCCCTCCTATGGTCCCTCACTCCGCTTCTGCGAGCATCCAAGCCGCTTCTTTGGTCCCAACTCATCTGCCCACTTCCGCTTCTGCGGTCCTCCCGCCGCATTTGCGGTCACGCAGGTGCAAAAAACTCTTCGCACCTGCACACTCCCCTCCAAACCGCATCTGCACATCACAGCCCGATCCTACGAGCTCGCACCTACGATCAAAGCTCTGCAAGTGCGGTTACACCACCAGAGGTCCAACTTCAGCAATCACTCAACTTTAACTTTTGATCCGTTAACCATCCGGAATCAACTCGAGGCCCCCGGTACCTCAACCAAACATACCAACAAATCCTAAAACCTCGTACGACCTTAGTCGATCCCTCAATTCACGTCAAACAATATCAAAAACACGAATCGTACCCAATTCAATCCTATTGAAACTAAGGAAATGTAACTTCTACAAATGACATTGAAACCTATCAAAACACGTCCGATTGACCCCATATTTTGCACACAAGTCACATTTGATATTACGGACCTACTACAACTTTTGGAATCGGAATCCGACCGCGATATCAAAAAGTCCACTCCCGGTCAGACTTAACAAAAATTCAACTTTTGTCATTTCAAGCTTAATTCCACTAGGGACCTCCAAATCACAACGCGGACACACTCGTAAGTCCAAAATCACCCAACGGAGCTAACGAAATCATCAAAACTCTATTCCAAAGTTGTTTACTCATAGATTGACATCCGATTAATTATTTCAACTTAAGCTTTCAGCCTTGAGCCTAAGTGTCTCAGTTCATTCTGAACTC
Source organism: Nicotiana otophora (assembly GCA_000715115.1). NCBI lineage: Eukaryota > Viridiplantae > Streptophyta > Magnoliopsida > Solanales > Solanaceae > Nicotiana > Nicotiana otophora. The sequence continues at coordinate 25,815 of AWOL01S0070862.1, read as the reverse complement.
ACTCCGGACCCGAACCGACTACCCTGGCAAGTCACATAACATCTATAAAGTATAAAATGAGCAATAAATGGGGGAACGGGGCTACAACTCTCAAAAATGACCGGTCGGGTCGTTACATGATACATCTCGAATTCTCTGTTACCCTTTTTCAACTCTACATACACCTGATAAGCCATGTCGCTGTGTATTTCCATAGGCGTGCAATTTCCTTCCACTTTGTATTCCATTTTAATTGACTTTGAGCTCAAATTTATGCCAAGCGGCTTCGAAATTGAAGAAACCAAATCATTGTATGACACATACTCCTTTATCAATATCCCATCAATCGAATAATCGACATAACAATTTTCAATGTTCCACTTGCCAGAATGACAAATTAGGACAATTAAACTTGCCATCTAGAAAATTGAATTTCAAACTATTTCTATAGATACTTGTATCACTTCCTAGCAGAACCTCAAACAATATCAGTGGAAAAAAATATCGACTGATACCAGGAAAAAAAAGAAGTGAAACTCTAAAGATGGTTTTTTTGATTTTTGGTGTTTGTCGTCTGCAAAATCTTCTCATTAATTGGATTGATAATGTTGCGTATTAGGAAGGAGTTTGTTGAGTTATATTAGGAGTGTATCATGTTAACTGATTCACTTTCCATTTTTAAATAGGTGGAGAGACCTATTTTTATGTTAATTGTTGTTACTGTATTCATGAATACATGACGCGAATACATATGAATACAGTGACGTACAGTTGTGCTGCCCTGATTTTCTGCTGTATTCATGAATACAATAACTTGCATACATCGAAGACATTACCATAACAACTGAAAAGGAAGCTATAGGAAGTAATTAAGTATATGGTAGCTATAGAAAGTTAATAGCTACTAAACAACAGTGATTTCTGAAAATTTCTCATTTTTATATGCATGGTAGCCTACTAAGATAACAACACCCATACATGAGTCAGTTTAACTCTCATCTTGGGGACAATGGTGTTTTATTTCCTCATACTTTATTTTTAGCGATCGCATACTAAATAATTGCAAACAATGCAGTAGTATATGACCCATTATTCGTATTACTTCTATACGAGAATGAGGAGCTTTTCTTCATCCTTACATGGCCATACATGGAAATTTGTAGAGTTAGTTTTCTTAGGAGAATTTCATATTTTATTGCGATAAATTTGTAACTAGCCATTTTTACTGTTGGTCAATCAAATTTAGCCACATAATCAAAAGTCAACTATATTTAGCCAGTAAATTAGCACGGGAATAATTTTGTTGACAAAACTACCCCTACTTTGTTTATAAAAGTTACACGGCATAACCTCATATTCTGTTTCAGCAGAATCTCACGGCGTCAATCTACAGATTGAAGTAAGCTCTCACGATTATTATTCTGATTCTTCAAATTTTCTGGTTTAATCTTCTGATTCTTTTCAATGCGTTAATCTATGATTATTCTCGTTTGTAATTCAGATCGTAACTAATAATATTTGCATTGTTATATTATTATAAATTTTATATGAAAAACGTTTATTCTGTGCTTGATTGTATAATATATAAATGTAATTTAAAATTTCCAGTACTTTATGCTGTCAGTAAACACTGAAAGTGTCTAGTTCATTAAAAATACACAGTTAAAGTAAAGGCAAATGAATTAATCGCAAAACAAAATATCCAGTATAATATTCTAGACCTTTCTGAATTGATATATAAAACTTAAAAACTTCCATAATATTATACGGAGAGTATCTATGATTAAAACACCAAGAATATATATATAAATATTTAAGGTTCACCTACTATCCTGAATAAAAAACTAAAATTATGTCGTTAGATATGTCAAAACTACAGACTCTCCAGCATATAGTATTTGAGGTATCTTTGATTCAAACTAGAATAAATATTGCATAAAATGGTGTAGAATAACCAGTATATTATGCTAGATCTTTATGAATTAATATGTAAAATTTAGAAACTTTTAGTAGATTATACTGGAAGTATCTGTGATTCAAACCAGAAGAACTCATCTAAGTTTTAAAGGTTCCCCTAATGTCCTGAATAAAATTCTGGACTTTTGTGATTAGATATGTGAAAACTTCAAACTCTCCAGCATATAGTACTGGAGGTATCGTTGATTCAAAATCAGAAAAAATACTGCATAAAATGGTGCAGAACAAAACACCAGTATAATATGCTGGACCTTTCTGAATTGATATGTAAAACTCACAAACTTCCAACATATTATATTGGAAGTATCTGTCCTTCAAAGCAGAAGAACATATATAAGTTTTTAATGCCTTGAATAAAATGCTAAATTTTGTGATTAGATATGTGAAAACTACAAACTCTCGAGCATATAGTACTGGAGGTATCTTTGATTCAAAATCAGAAAAAATGCTGCATAAACTAGTACAAAACAAAACATTAGTATAATATGATGTACCTTTCTGAATTGATATGTAAATTTTACAAACATCCAATATTTTATACTGGAAATATCTGTGATTCGAACTAGAAGAAAACATCGAAATGTCTATTGTTCCACTAATATTTTGAATAAAATGCTGGACTCTTGTAATTAGATATGTGAAAACTATAAATTCTCTTGCATATAATACTGAAAATTGCTCTGATTCATCATACAAGAAAGAAAAAAATGAATGGTTAATCTTTTCCATGTTTCTTGAATAAAATGCATGATACTAATATCGAATTATTTGTGTAAATTAAATGCAGGATGCATAAAAATTTCATGATTATTTCTTTCGATGGAAAATGGACAGCATATTATAAATATTTACATCATAAAACGAAACTTCTGCTTATAAATGATGGGACTTCATTTGACCAACTCATTAATAAGATTTTTGAAGTTATAGAGTTCGACAAGAATAAGTTTGAAACAACACTATGGCTTAATATCAACCAAGATAGCGGCAAGGGAATAGATGTAACAAAATATGAAGAACTTACTTCATGTATGATGCTTTTAAGAAACGATCCATACTACAAAGGCTGCAAATTTATTGTTGATATATCAGAAATACTTTCTGAAATTTTTACTGGAGATCAACAACAAGAAGGTAATGCAATCATGGATATTGACAGTCAATAATTATTGAAGGGAACCACATATGTTCCAAAAGAGCAAGATATGCTGATGTTTGAAATACCAGAAGAGCAACACAGGTCGATTTCTGAAATTACAATTGAAAATGAGAGTGTAATTCCTGTGAAAGATCAACACTTTGAAACACTGCACACAATTGAAGGGATAAAAAAGAAAGCAAAAGTAAAGGCAAAAGAATTCCCATCAATAATACTAAAGGAAAATGCATCATTGGATGATGTAAAAATAAGGTCTGTTTTTCAAGACAAAAATGCTATGATTAGATATTTTTGCTTAGCAGCAATCTAGGAGCACTTTGAGTTCTATATTGAAAGAGAAAGTAATACAAGATACACTTTAATATGCAGTGATGAAAAGTGTGGTTGGAGTGTTCGAGGTTCAAGAATTAAGGAATCAACACTTTTAAAAATAGTTAAATTTCAGAGAAAACATGCATGCTCGATTTACATTAGAAATTCACATCAAAGACAAGCGACTTCAAATGTGATAAGAGATTACATGATTGAAAACTTAAGAGACATAGCTACTGAAGTAAAGCCTAAGTTTTTTATTTTAGAAATGAAAAGAGCACATGGAATAGATATTGGCTATAGAAAAGCATGGCGTGCTATTCAAAAAGGGATATCTTTATTAAGAGTAACAACAGAAAAAAATTATGAGCAACTGCCTTTATATTTGTACATGATGGAACAAATAAATCCAGGAACATATACTAATACTAAGATAGATGCAGAAAACAGGTAAAAAAACTTGTAAAAATTTAGTAATTGTTTTATTTTTCGTCATCATTATTTTCTAGCTTATTACTGAATACTGCAAATGACACCACAAACTCTCCATTAATATTAAATATAATACTGTATTTTGATATGAAAAATATAGATTCAAAATGTAGTATTAAAAGGTTCAAAATCAACAGTATAATATACTGGTTTCATATGCAAAATCTACAAAATCTCAAGCCTATTATTCTGCAAGTATCTTTGATTCATAGCAGAAACACACATCTGCTAATATCCATTAGTATGCAGCTTCTCATACCAAAAAACTAAATTCTATTTACTTTTCAATGTAACAGGTTTCTTTACATATTTTTTTTTATGTAAGAGATATTCTATTAGTGGCAGTTACAAATGATGCAAATAATCAGATTTCCCCTATAGCATTTGGGGCAGCGGATTCAGAGAATAACGAGTCGTACGAATGGTACTTCAGAGAATTAAGAAAAGCAATTGTCATCCGTAAATATTTATTGTTCTTATCAAATCGACACAAGGCAGTTGCAAATGGAATTACAGAAGTGTTTCCTGAGTGCTACCATGGTATTTGCATATATCATTTAGAGAAAAATCTAAAGCAAAAAAGAGTAAGAAACACTATAATAAACCCATTTCAAAGTGCTGCAAGAGTATACAACCAATCTGAATTTGATGACTTTATGTCCCAAATAGCTACTATTGATAAGACAATACTCAACTACTTAATGGAGGAACCACCAGGAAGATGGGCTCATTCAGATTGTCCAAGACAGCGATATGATATGCTAACAACAAATATTATTGAGTCAATGAATAATGTTTTGGCACGTGCAAGAGAATTGTCACTTTTAACAATGATGGATTTCACATAAGAAACATTGCAAATCTAGTTCTATGAAAGAAGGACATCAACATAAGGAAGTTTTTGTGAAATATCAAACTGGGTAGAAGAAACATTGAATGACAAAATTAAACCAGCTTTTACATTTAGAGTATTGCCCGTTGATCGACTCAAATTCAAAGTCAAAGAAGAGCGTATGGAAGTTATTGTTGATCTAGACAAGAGAACATGTGATTGTTCTGAATTTCAGCTATATGAAATACCCTGCGAACATGCAATTGCTGCAATTGATACCATATATCATAAGAAATCGGTTTTCTGCTCCACCTATTATACAAGGGACTTTTGGTTGAAAACATATGAAGGGCAAGTAAATTCTGTATGTGATTCAACTACATGGGTTATACCAGATACTGTTAAATCAGAAACCACTAAGCCTCCGGATGCAAAAGTGATGCTAGGAAGACGACAGAAGAATCGACATTTTTCCTGTACAGAATTCAAGAGGCAATCAAGATGTGGTCGCTGCAAAACATATGGGCATAACAGAATAAATTGCACATATTCAATAGTAGTTCATCCTTATTCAACAAAATATATGAAAAAAATGATTGATTATATACAATAAGGTTGTGTGCACTCATTCAAAAAAGTGACTGTAATCCAGAATAATTTGCTCGGAATTCTTGTTTTTCAAAATATTATTACTTTCTATTTTTTTGGTTTCTTGATTTGAAGTCAAAATGGCTGTAATCTTTATTTCTTTTATTACAAAATACTTTGCTGCAGTTATCAAGAAATTTTTGTTTTTTCGAAATCCATATATCTATCAAAAGTAAGAGTGTACACTCTATAGTATACCTATATAAAAAGCTTAAAGGTATACCTTGAACATTATACTGGAACTGATGAAATATTCTGTAAAATACTCAGTTTATTATACTGGAACTCATCACATATAGTATACTAGTATGCACAATTTTCTTTAAATTATACAAATTATAATAGGTATAACAATAATAATGGTATAAAAAGTGTACACTCTATAGTATATCTATATAAGAAGCTTAAAGGTATACCCAGAACATTATACTGGAACTGATGAATTCTTTTGTATATTACTCATTTTATTATACTTGAACTCATCACATATAGTATACCAGTATGCACTTTTTACTTTAAATTATACATGTAACGACCCCGATTGGTCGTTTTGAGCATTTGCACTTCTCTCGGTAGTTTGAGGACATGAGTAGCTCCGTATAGTGTATAATGACTTATTTAAATCCTCGATTTTGATTTTCAGGTTATTCGGAAGTGATATCGAAGAATGAATGTCATATTTGAAGATTTAAGTTGGAAGAGTTGACCAAGTTGGACTTTTGTGCATTTGAACCCGGAACGGAGTTTTGATAGTTCCGTTAGGTCCGGATGGTAATTTTGGACTCATACGTATGCCCAGATTTGCATTTGGATATGTCTAAAAGGTTTCGACGCGAATTGGCGAAAGTTAGAAATTTGAAGGTTTGGAAAGTTCATAAGTTTTACCGGGAGTAGACTTTGATGATATCGGATTTTGATTGTGGTTCTGGGATTTTGAATAGCTTCGTTATGTCATTTGGTACTTATGTGCAATATATGAGTTCATTCCGAGTTGATTTGATATGTTTCTGCGCGAGTTTTGAAAGTTGAAAGTTGGAAGTTCAAAGTTCATTAAGTTGATTTTAAGTGTGATTCATCATTTCGATGTTGTTATGCGTGATTTGAGGCCTTGAGTAGGTCCGCGTTATGTTATAGGACTAGTTGGTATAATCGAGCGGGGTCCTGAGTGGCTCGGAAGAGTTTCGGACGAGGTTCAAATCGTTTGGATCATTTTTGGTCTAGGCTGCTGGTGGCAGGATCTGGTGTGATCGCACTTGCGGCTGGTTTGCGTTGGTGCGATGGTTGCAGAAGCAACAAAGGAGTCGCAAAAGCGAGGTGAGATCCGGGTGAGGAAGATCTCAGATGCGGAGCTTGAGGTGCACATGTGGTCGCGCAGAAGCAATGTCCATGGGCGCATAAGCGAGATTGAGCGCAGAAGAGGGATTGTGCACCGCACCTGCGTGTGCACAAAAGCGGGTAATGTCTCGCAGGTACGGAAGGCGGGTCTTCAGAGAGGCGTCGCAGAAGCGAAATTGTTTCGAAGAAGAGGAGGTTGTAGATGCGACAATGTTAACGCATATGCAGAAACGCTGGGCAGAATGCTTTAAGTTCGAGGGTTGGTCAATTTTGTCACATATTGAGCTATAGACTTTGGAGCTGGGCAATTTTTGAAGAAAGTTTTCACCATATGGACTTGGTTAAGTATTCTCTACTCGCTGTTGATTATATTTCATGAATCTATCTTCGATTTTGGCATTTTGATTATGAATTGTAAAGAGAAATTGCGGGTTTTAGCCTAAAGTTTCATAAAGTGAATTTTTTTGTTTTGAACATTGATTCAGAGTCAGATTTGGGTGAAACTAGTATAATTAGACTTGTAATTGAATGGTTTATCGGATTTTGTTATTTTTGTCAGGTTCTGAGGTGTGAGCCCGATTTTGACTTTTTGGTTGACTTTGGGCTTTTGATTAAATATTTGACCTTTATCATTTTGAATTATTTCTGTGGGCTTTATTTGAAATATTTGAGTTACTTTTGGCTAGTTTCGAGTTGTCCGGAGGTCGGTACGCATGAGATGGCATTTTTGGAGCATCGTTTGGCATGCTCGGCATTGGATTTGGCTTGTTTGAGGTGATGCGCATGCTAGGTGACGATCGTGTAGGCGTGCACCGTGTGAATTGTGACTTAGTTAATTTCATGGAACTGCATAGTTGAATAATCTTGATGTTAGCATTATATTCCCCATGTGTTAGAGAAATTAAGCTGCAAGTCATGTTAGAAGTCATGCTTATGCTATATATTGGTACTGTTGGGACCCACAGAGGTCACATTATATGTTGAATTATTTGCTTAACTTGAAATCGTGCACTCAGTCACAACTATTAATTGCATATCATATCTTAGTCTCTGTTGTCATTTATTTGTACATTATATCATCATTTTTGGGCTTATTATCATGATTCTTGTGAGCCCGAGAGACTGGAGAGATTGATGACTGACCGAGGACAAGGGCCTGATTGTGAGGATATTTATGGAATCGGGCTGCACGTCGTAGTATATTTATTTGATTCATTCCATGATTGGCTTATTATAGCGCTTGGGCTAGAATTGCCCCTCCGGAGTCTTCACATCCACAGTGGGCGCATGTACAGATTGAGTGCGAGTGCGAGTGCCGAGCGATTCGGAGGACTGAGTGACTGTGAGGACTTAGTGATTGGTAGGACTGAGTGACTAGGAGGACTGAGTGGACTAATACTATGAGAATATGCATATGGTTGTTCACTATGTTGTATTGTATTTGACATGCGCACTTGTCATACAGACATAGAGATGTATTTTTCTCATATTATACGGTATCACGTCATTCATGACTTCTCATACACATGGACATGTAGGCATAGAGATGTACTTTCCTTATGCTATTTGATAATGAAACATTTACCTGTGGAAATGTTTTGGAATGAAAATCACGGGTTTACAAACTCACTCATGTTTTGGAGCTTTCGATAAAAGATTTGGGTTTTACTGTTATACTTGAAAGGCATGCCTATTTTTCCAGAATTTTGAATGAGTTGAGCACTATATCTCTGAGTTACTTATTTTAGCACTTTCATTATGTTGTTATGAACTTTTATTGGCTATTGGTGTGGGACTCCGATCTTTGTTCCAGCTCGTCACTATTTTCAACCTAAGGTTAATTTTGTTACTTATTGCGTATATGGGGTCGGTTGTAATTATACTACACTTCTGCACCTTGCGTGAAAATGTTGGATGCTAATGTTGTTGTGTACGGCGGGAGCTGGATTTGAAGATGCACCTGCATTCCAGTTATGGCTATCACTTGTCCTTGGTAGCATTAGATTCGAAATTCTGTTCATTTACATTTCAAACAGATGTTGTACTTATTTCGATTCAGTTTTTTAAAAATTTAACTTTTAAAAGCTCATGATTTATACTACCAGTCCTTGGAAAATTCCTGTATAAAAGCAGCTGTACCATTATTTCTTTTCTTAATAAATCTCATTAAATTGGATAGTTATTAATTGGCTTACCCGATGGGTTGTGTTAGGTGCCATCACGACTAGTTGGATTTGGGTTGTGTCAAGTTGGTATCAGAGCTCGAGGTTCATAGGATCTACCAGTCATGAGCAAATATCTAGTAGAGTCTTGCTGATCGGTATGATGGCGTCCATACCTACCTTCGAGAGTCTATGAGTGCTTTTGGATTTATATGTCCGATAACGTCCCTATGAGTGAAATTCGTGGCTCGATGAGTGATTGGATGGCTATATGATGAGTATGATGCGACTACGGGATATGTTCATATGGGTTGAATGAGTTTGCTTGAGATGTAAAAAGGACTATCAGGTGCTTGATTTCTGTCTTGATGTGATGTATAGTCTCGAGTTATGAGTGTATTGAAGGATCTTTCATGTTTCTTAATTGTGGAACGAATTCAATTCTTATGTCTTATTGATGAGTTCAGACTCAGGAAGATAGAGTGATTGTATAGTAGTTGTGGCTGTGAAAGGGTATAAAGAGATATCGGTTTGAGGCTAAGCAGGTGGGTTATAACCTGTGAGGTAATCTGCGGATGTGTGATTTTTATGATGTGTCGAGGCTTTCTTTTCTACCAATGTGTTATATTTGTGCGATTTGAGTTTGGATCGGTTCTAATAGTTGACCTGATCGTCACGAGGATGGATGCGAGAATTGTAGATGATTTGAGATATTAGATGGTTTGTGTTACATGAGCTTAAGAAGGATTTAGTTGAATCTCACTACGGTATTATGGAAGTAATAGAGTATGGCATTGTGAGTTATCGAGTGTTTTGTTCTATAGCTTTGAGCCAAGTGGGGGAGTCTGCTATTGACGATTCTATTGCATAGTTATGTGTTATGCTGGTTTCGGTTTGAGGTATACTTGTAAATCAGATGTCACTTGCGGAGGTTGAGATCGAGGATGAATCGAGTAAAGGAATTTCTGGATACAGGTTATGTTACACTTTATGGGTATATGGGAATCATGGAATGATTGAGTTGTTATTGCGGAAGATGTGGTGCGCATGGTGTATGAATTTGCTCGGTTGCATTAAGGCAGGAACACTTCTTTGGGGTGTTGTTGTACTAATTGAGCATAGGTCGTTCGCCCCATTTGGGCGGTGCAATTGGGATTCCAGTAGAGTGGATGACCCTCGAGAAGGGTCTAATAGGTTCAAGATTTATATGCAACAATTGAGAATGTTATGGATTTGTATGTAGCTAGAATATGATATTTAAGTTGGATAGTGTCGAGACTTGTAGCATTTCTATATCATTATGGATTCTACATTTCACCATCAGGAAGGTAAAGTAAACGACTTTGGATTCATAGAAAGTCTCTTCAGAGTGGGTGTCTCAGCTGTGGTACTTTTGGGGTGCTTAAGAGGGAATACAACGGCTTATAGACCTTAGGGCGGTGTGGTTTTATTCTAGGACCTTGTAGGGTGAGTTGTTTTGAGGATAATGGTATTATGGCGAGGATAAGTTTCAACTTGAGGGTAATTCGGAAGGAACTCAGAGAAAATAGGATAGCTTGGTAGTAGGTTGGATCAGTACGGTAATTGGTATGACCAGTTCCTTGGGTACCTATGAGGTGGTGAGTCTCTACATGTGTTTTGTGGCAATAATCTTGGGTTTGGCGACCTGCGTGGATTGGTTGAGTTGGATATATTCAGTTCTGATGGCTTGGTTATGTGCAAATGGGTTTTGAAGAGGTCTCGATGGCTTTTACAATGGGTTGAGATAGATATTTCTTACCGGCGTGAGGAGCAGGTTGCGTATTGTGATTTTCTTCTGACTGATCGGGTATGTATTCTGCTGATAACTCAGTGTTGATTATCAAATTCTTATACTTTTCATATGATGGCACGATAGATGCGGTGTGTTGTGTGGGGTTGAGATTTGCATGTGCAAGGTCACGGTCCAGATTTGGAGGGAAGCTCATGACATTTGGACAGTATGGACAATTTTAGATATTTAGATGAATGTTATAACTACTTGGTAATTTCTGAGAAGGGTGCTCATTTCAGAAGGCGCACTATGTGTTGACTTATGAATGCTTCATTGGTATTGTGGTACTCGCCTCGTTGATTGACTGCTGATATTCAGATTTTTGCTATGTGGAACGGAAGAATTTTAGAAGTATTCCTCACGGGATGATCGTGTATGAGAGATGTGTTAAACATTCGGGTGGTGGAGTTGGGATCAAATATGGTGATTCATGTGTTCAATGGATTTGTAGACCGAGAATTCTCAAAAGCATATTGTTTCGTGGCTATGGACTGTGAAGGTGTGGATAAAGCTAGCCCGTTAATAGTATGTGTTATGGTTAGGTCATTATGGACCTTTGGAGGGTTATTTATCTATTTGTGGATGACCAGAGTTGATTTGGGGCCCATTGGTGGACCTAATGAGGATGTGTATTCTACATCATGTCGGATTGGTTGAATCCGAACTGCTATTGTTAAGGGATGTGCCATTCGGTAGAGTTGAGCTTATTCGTGTTCTAATATGATCTGTATGTTACTTCTCTATGCTACGAGGGCTTGTGATTTGTTGGTTATAAGAACACATGGTGTGGTTGTGTTTGGGTCTTGTAACGGGATTCGAGGGAACTGGTTATTGGGATGTGGAATGGTTGATTGCGCCTTGGTTATGAACTTTTTCGGTTGTGGTATATTGTGTTATTTGCTTCTCCGTGGTTACGGTCATGCACCTTGGGTACTTCATGTTAAACTGCGTGTGGTTGTTGATTTTGAGCATTGTGGCTTGAGGTATTTCATGTGGACCGGCGTTTGGATGGGGTCATGCATTGCAGCGAAGTTATATTGGGATATGATCCTTTATGTTATATTCTTGGGTCTTGGTTCTTCCATGTATGATGGGTTCATAGCATAAGGGTTGTGGTGGTACTTGTTGAGTTTGCGGGGCAGTTCTCTCATTTGAGTCATTTTCCATGTTTGAGTACGTTTGAGTTGCTGCTTATTGGTGCACGGATTGCGCATGTTGTGATTCTAGGTAGTATTGGTGTATCATGTCAATAAGATAGTTGGTCTTGATAAAGTAAGGTCATTGGACATAGAATGGGTGCTATAGGATTTGTTTGCGGTATATTTGGAAGGATAATATCGTTGATCGGCTTAGAAATTGGCTATAGTTCTCGTCAAAGGAGAGGGAGCTCCATGACTTGTTGATATGATAAGTGGGTATGCGTTTCTACGTGTTTCTTTCATCATCGGCAGTGTACGAAGATTTTAGAATGAGGTCTTGCTTGATATGAGGTTTATTACCGGTACCGGATTTGTTTCGAGCAGTTATTGTGGTCGAAAATTATTGCTATGAGTATTTGAGATATGTGATATATCATATGACTGTGTATTGGGCTATTCTTACGGATTGATATAGCTTGTTCAGACTTATACAGTGTGTGGATGCGAGATTCGGGTCTTGTAGGGAATTCCAGATGTTGGAAATTGGATTCCAAGGTTTATGGGCTAAGGTTGGATTAAGGATCTTCAGTTTGGTTATGTCATCAGGCTTATATGAATTAGGGTAAGTTGGGATCACCCCCGGGTATGTTCATGGTAAGGTTGCACAGTGATTGACGGCTTTTGAACAACTCTTGGCACGTTCGAGGGCGAACGTATGTTTAAGTGGGGGAGAATGTAACGACCCGACCGGTCGTTTTGAACATTTGCACTTCGCTCGGTAGTTTAAGGGTATGAGTAGCTCCGTATAATGTATTATGACTTGTGTGAATCATCGGCTTTGGTTTTCAGGTTATTCGAAAATGATTTGGAAGAATGAATGTCAAGTTTGAAGCTTTAAGTTGGAAGAGTTGACCAAGTTTGAATTATATGTATTTGACCCCGGAACGGAGTTTTGATGGTTCCGTTATATCCGGATGGTGATTTTGGACACAGGCGTATGCCCGGATTTGCATTTGGATGTTTCTAAAAGGTTTCGGCGCGAATTGGTGAAAGTTAGAAATTTTAAAGTTTAGAAAGTTCATAAATTTGACAAGGAGTTGACTTTGATGATATCGGATTCAAATTTTGGTTACGGGACTTGGAATACCTTCGTTATGACATTTGTGACTTGTGTGCAAAATTTGAATTCATTCCGAGTTGATTTGAAATGTTTCGGCGCGAGTTTTAAAAGTTGAAAGTTCAAAGTTCATTAAGTTGATTTGAGGTGCGATTCGTCGTTTCGATGTTGTTATGCATGATTTGAGGCCTTGATAGTTCCGCGTTATGTTATAGAACTAGCTGGTATATTCGAGCGGGGTTCCGAGTGGCTCGGAAGAGTTTCAGACGAGGTTCAGATCGTTTGGATCATTTTTGGCTAAAGCTGCTAGTGGCAGGGTCTGGTGTGATCGCACCTGCGGCTAGTTTGCGTAAGTGCGATGGTAGCAGAAGCGACAAAGGAGTCGCAGAAGCGAGGTAGAGCTGGATAAGGAAGATCACAGATGTGGAGCTTAAGTCGCACCTGCGGTCGCGCAGAAGCGATGTCTATGAGCGCAGAAGAGAGATTGAGCGGAGAAGCGGGATTCTGCACCGCAACTGCGTATGTGGAGAAGCGGGGAAAGTCTCGTAGGTACGGAAGGCAGGTCTTCAGAGAGGCTTCATGGAAGTGAAATAGTTCTGCAGTAGCGGATGTCGCAGATGCGACAATGTGAACTTATAAGCGGAAACGCTGGGCAGAATTCTTTAAGTTCGAGGGTTGTCCATTTTTGTCACATATTGAGATATAGACTTCGGAATTGGGCAATTTGTGAAGCAAAGTTTCACCATATGGATTGGGGTATTTACTCGCTTCTGACTATACTTCATGAATCTATCTTCAATTTTAGCATTTGGATTATGAATTGTAAAGAGAAATTGGGGGGTTTTAGCCTAAAGTTTCATAGAGTGAGTTTTTGAATTTTGAACATCGATTCGAAGTCGGATTTGGGTGAAACTAGTATGGTTGGACTCGTAATTGAATAGGTTGTTGGATTTTGTGAGTTTTGTCGGGTTCCGAGTTGCGAGTATGAGTTTGAATTTTGGTTAACTTTTGGCTGTTGATTAAAGATTCGACCTTTATCATTTTGAATTGTCTCCTTGGGCCTCATTTGGTGCATTTGAGTTGTTTTTTGCTAGTTTCGAGTCGTCCGGAAGTCGGTACACACGAGATGGAATTTTTGGAGCATCATTTGGCTTGTCGGTATTGGATTTGGCTTGTTCGAGGTAAGTTACTGTCACAACCCCAATTTTCCTCTGTAGAATGTCGTGACGGCACCTAGTCCCTAGGACTAAGTAAGTCTAACATTACTAAATAATTAGAAGAATTCAACCATCAAATGAAAAATACGAGATAAAAATCTTATAAAAATTATAATTATCAAAACTGGTAGTACAAGCCATAAGCTCTACTAAGTTTGCTAAGAGAATCATTAAGTACATCTGTTCGGAATGGAAATCAAACAGTACAAAAAACAAAATGAGAAGGTGACTCTGAGGCCTGGGAATGCGACGACAGGTTTACCTTGAGTCTCCACAGCTCGACCAGCCGGCTAATAATCAACAACAACCGTGGCACGTGGATCTACTAAAAAATATGCAAAAGCATAGTATGAGTACACCACAACGGTATCCAGTAAGTTTCAAGACTAACCTCGGTGAAGTAGTTATTAGGGACAGTCAAGACACCTACCGAACTAAACAACCTGAACAAGTATAAAGGTGAACTAACATAGGAAACCATATTAATATAAAGCTAAGCAGGATAAGGAACACAAATTAATACTTGCAATGATACACTAATAACAACAATATTTAACAGGAAGCATTCAGTTAATAATGATGTAGAGTAAACTGAACACAGTCTAAGTCAGTGAAACCAAATAATAGAAAACCAACAACAACTCATTAAGAATAACCGCTTTCACACCAGATTTATTCAAACATTTTCATGAGGTACCGAACCTCATAATCACAACTCACGGGTCCCATTTCTAGAACCCTAATCACTTGGCACCTTGTGCCCAAATTTCAATCCATGACCGCACGGACGACTCGCATGTCAAGAGGACAACTCTCACGCATAAGGCAAGTAGACAAGAGTACATGTAGTGGTCAATAATGTCAGAACTCATCTCCTTAAACCGATATGGGTGCTTCATCTGCGTGCATGCTTGTGCAAGTGTTCTACCACAATTCAAGTCCACAATTAAGAGTGGAGATAAGCAATGGCACATAAGAAATGATCACCACGAAATATACAGGGTAAATAAGACAGTAATGAAGTGGACGTAATGACAAGCAGAACAATATTAGCTAAATAGAAGTGAGTAAATAGAGCAACATAGAGGAAAAGAATTAGCAGTATGCTAAGGAAAACAACAATCAAAGACAAGTGCACAGAAAATTGGAAATGACAACAGAGCCCTCCCGATGTTCCGCCTCGTAGTCTCAAATCGTAAAATAAATCACAATGCCACGGCATAAACTTCGTGCAAACAATGATAACCGCACGGCAGAAACCTCGTGCAACAATAACCCGCACGACAGAAACCGCGTGCAAGAATAACAACCGCACGAAAGAAACCTCGTGCCACAATAACAACCACTTGGAAGCAACCTCGTGCCACAATAACAACCGCTTGGAAGCAACCTCGTGCCACAATAACAACCGCACGGCAGAAATCTCATGCCACAATAACAACCGCATGACAGAAACCTCGTGCCACAATAACAACCATACGGCAGAAACCTCATGCAAACACAACACTGAATTAAGGATAAGCAGACTAGGGGAAAGATAATAATAGCTTCAACTAATGATAGGCAATTATGGAAAAGAGATCATAGCAATAAAAGTAGCAACAACTTTAGTTAGGGCACATAGGAGTTTTAATCGGCGATAAGGGTGGAACATGAAGCAATTAATTCCAAATAAAGACACGTAGAGGTGAAACTAGTAAATGAGGGATTTATCATAACAAAACAACTTCATATATAATGAACATAAGAACCTAAGAGCCCCAAATGGTTAAATTCTTCACACATAAGCCGAGCACGTACTCGTCACCTTGCGTACACGGACTTCACATGACACAATTAACACCAAAGACTCACATCCTAAGTGGTAGTTCCTCCACAAAACGTTAGGCAAAATACTTACCTCAAATAAGCTAGACTGTCCCTCCGGACGGCTCAGATCTAACCAAAATAACTTTAACTCACAAATAAAACTCCTAGAAAACCAATTCCGGATAATAAAGCTTCAATCTTTAACAAAAACTAAAAGTTAACCTAAACGTCAAACCCCGGGCCCACAGCTCGGAACCTGACCAAAATCATAAAATCCGAACACCCATTCGATAATGAGTTCAACCATACCAAAATTATAAATTTCCGTCATCAATTCGTCCTTCAAATCATCATTTTTCATTTTGAAAGATTTCTACAAGTGTTCCCAAAATTGCTAACTTAATTCACAAATTAAATGATGAAAATAGCGATGGATTCATGAAATATAACGAGATTCAGATAGAGAACACTTACCCCAATGAGGTGCTTGAAAACCCCACAATAAATCTCCCAAAACCGAGGTCTCCAACTCAAAATATGAAGAAAATGGCCAAACCCTCGACTTATATGATTCTGCCCAGAACTTCCGCATTTGTGGACAAGGAAGCGCATCCGCGCTCTCGTATTTGCGATTAAAGGTTCGCATCTGCGAACTCAGCTTACAAGGTTAGGATCCGCATCTGCGGCAAATACAGTCGCACCAGCGACATCGCAGAAGCACCAGAGGAACCGCATGTGTGAATAACTTCGCATATGCGATCGCTGGGCCTTAAAAGCGGCCATCGCACCTGCATGCCAATATCTGCAGAAGCGAGCTCCCTCCTAGGCCACTATGATTGCAAAAGTGACCGGGCTCACACAGAAGCGGAGCCGCACCTGTGCTCCAACATGTTGCAGGCACGAAGCACCAGAACCAGAACCAGACCTACCCTAAAACAAAAAAATGATCCGTAGCTCGTCTGAAACACACACGGGCCCCTCGGGACCCCGTCCGAATATACCAACCAGTCCTATAATATAATACGGACCTGCTCGAGGTCTCAAATCACATCAAACAACGTCAAAACTACAAATCTCCCTACGAATCAAACTTATAAACTTCCAAATCTTCTAACTTCTAAAACTCGCGCCGAAACATATCGAATCAACCCGGAATGATGCAAAATTTTGCATGCAAGTTCCAAATGACATAATAGAGATAATCCAACTATCGGAATCAAAATTTGACCCCGATATCACCAAAATTAACTCTCGGTCAAACCTCTCAACCTTCCCAAACTTTAATTTTTTAACCTTTGCCGAAATGCTTCAAATTACCCTATGGACCTCCAAATCCAAATTCGAACGTACAAAATCATCATACGAAGTTATTGAAACCATAAAAATTTCATTCCGGAGTGGTTTACACAAAAAATCAAATTTCGGTCAACTCTTCTCATTTAAGCTTCAAAAATAAGAATTGTTCTTTCAATTAAATCTTGAATCATCTGAGAACCAGTCTCTACCACACACGCAAGTCATAATACACATTACGAAGCTTTTCGAGACCTTAAGCTGCCGATTAATTTACAAAACGACCGGTCGGATCGTTATATTCTTCCCCTCTTAAACAAATGTTCATCCTCGAATGTTACAAGAACCATCCCGAAGTCATCAAATCAATGAGTGAGCCCACATGCGTACACCCGCGGGTGACCCCACGCCACCCCAATCCACATAGGCCCGACAACACCATCTCCGCTGAAGATTATTCCTTCCACCCACACTAATAGGCCTTAGAACCAAATTTCCCACCATCCGATCATCTCCAAAAGACCTTATTCCTACATCCACACCCATTATCAACCTCAGCCAGCGGCAATAACTTATTCCTACACCTACAAGGTGCAACCACACGACGCAACACATCACACATATGCCCATAACCACATTTCTAGCCATAATAGTTACCCATAATCATATCCAGCACCGACAGTTAGCCTTATACCCGTTAGAACCCTCTTTCAAAGCTTCATAACACTGACAACGATGCAAGAAACATGAAGACCTTATAACTATTCACCTGAATAAACAAGTCACATCTAACACCACCGGGACAGACATCGCACAACCTAGAACTCAATAAGCACCGCACGAATATGACTAAATATACAAGGAAACCCATGAAGGAACTATCAAACAAGCCCAACAGGCATCACTCCCTATTAGTACCATACTGCGAACCAATTACACAAGGGAAAATAAAAAAATATGAACGAATCGTAAGGATCTAATCCTGATATAACTCCACCGCGGCACGCAGCCCGGTTCAAACATATCGAAACATATGACACCGCGAGGGTCTCACCCTAAACTCTGAATTGCAAGTAGAATACATATCATACCAACTGAAACCTTCCACTAATTCAATTCCGCCATCAAAATCACAACATATACTAAACTCCCACATCGGTAGAGCATCTACATCACAAATCGTAACCTATCACCCAGAAATCATATCACAACTATCGAAATAAGTAACAGAAAGTCACTTCTTGTCTCACAACTCTTAATAATGAATAAAACAAAATGATAGACACAGGCTGCCACTATAGAATCTCCCGACAGGGATAAACACATAAGCAAAGTACAAGATCACAAAACTCACCCATATGTGAAGTAATATAGAAGGACTCCCCCTGATAAACAAAATCAGAACAAGATACGAATGATGCTCCTCTATAACAAATCGAAATCATAACTATACGACATCATCTAGTGCAGCAGCCTTGGACCTACTGTAGAGAACACATAGACGGGTCGGGGCCTCTCTCTCTTAGGCCCCCTCTACTCGCCTAACTTGTACCCCAAGCTTGCGGTGCAGGGATATTAGCAACTGGAGCAGAACTCATAGCCTGAATACCCTGCTGTGACACATCTGTCCAGAGTCTAGAACAATCTCTCACCATGTGGCTGATATTTCCTCACTCAAAGCAACCTATCCGCTGACGTGGCTGTGGAAGTTGTCCGGTACGGGTACCCTGAGACCCATAGGTACCTGAATCACTACGCGAAATCTAAAGTGAAAAATGAACTGGCTGACCCACAAAAACCTCTACAATGTCGTACCCTGAATAGGAACTAATAGGTCTCTCCAGTCTACGAGGCCCCTTAGCCTCCCTGCCCTCTCTCTCCTCACTCCACATTACCTCTAGTCGGTGAGCGATCTCTAACACCTAGTAAAATGGAACATCCGACTCTAACTCCCGAGCGATGCTGAACCAGATATAATGACTAAGTCCCCCAATGACCTGCAACCTCACTCTCTAATTGTAGAAACCAAAGTAGGTGCATGTATGGACAATTCATTAAATATAATGGTGTACTCTGACAATGACATAGTGCCCTGGCGTAGCTGCTCAAACTCCACGCGCCATATATCCGGAAGGGTCTGGGGAACAAACTCTCTCAAGAACATTCCTAAAAATTAAACCCATAAAAGTGAAGCTGCATCGGCCGAACTACCCACTCATACACTTGCCACCACTGAAAGTAGGAGGGTAATACTTCTTGAGCCTCGTAAGTCTAAGTTGTTATTTCTTATTTGTTGCTGCTCTAACCACGGGTTGAACTGGGACAACAGACTGTGTCGGCATGACACCTGAAACCTGACCAACGTGGACTCGCTGCTCGAGAATAACTGCGGCGGGAGTCTGAGCTCCTCCCCCGATGTGTAAAGTAGTTGGTGCAACTAAAATCAACTTTCCGCCTGAGCCAATGTACCAAACATGCTCAGGAACTGTGCTAAAGTCTCCTGAAGTCCTGGGGTAACCACAGGCACCTCCGGTACATATCCCTCAACAGGAGCTACTGGCGGCTCCTCAACGGCTGATCTGACAGGTGCTCTAGCTTTAGCACGTGCTCCTCCTCCGCCTCTACCCCGGCCCATAGAAACGCCGGCTCTGGGGATAGTGTTGTCGGTAACTACAGCTCGTGTCCCCACCATTTGTGAGAGAATCGAATGAAAAAGGTCAAACTCCAAAATCAATAAACTCGCATGATGAATGAAAGAAGTGAAACTGTCCTAATAGTTCTGTAGCCTCTCGAAGATAAGTACAAACGTCTCCGTACATATCCGTAAGACTCTACTAAATTCTCTTATGACTCGTAGCACCAATGAATCTAGGGCTCTGATACCAACTTATCACGACCCTAATTTCTCTCCGTGGTATATCGTGATGGCACCTAGTCCCTAGGATTAGGTAATCCTAACACTTACTAAATAATTTGAAGAATTCAACAATCAAATGAAAAGTACGAGATAAAAATCTTATACAAATTATAATTCCCAAAACCAGTAGTACAAGTCATAAGCTCTACTAAGTTAACTTAGAGAATCTTTAAGTACAACTGTTCGGAATGGAAATGAAATAGTACAAAAAATGAAATCAAAAGATGACTCTGAGACATGCGAACATGACGATAGGTTTACCTTGAGTCTCTACATCTCGACCAATGAGCAAATAATCAACAACAACCGTGGCACCTGGATATGTGCAAAAATGTGCAGAAGCGTAGTATGAGTACACCACATCAGTACCCAGCAAGTATCAAGACTAACCTCGATGAAGTAGTGATGAGAGACAGTCAAGACACCTACAGGACTAAACAAACTGAACAAGTGTGAAGGTGAACTAACAGAGGAAACAATATTAATATAAAGCTAAGTAGGATAAGGAACACAGATTAATACTTGCAATGATAAACTAATAACAATAATATTTAACAGGAAGCAGTCAGTTTAATAATGTTGTAGAGTAAACTGAACACGTTCTATGTTAGTGAAACCAAATAACAGAAAACCAGCAACAACTCATTAACAATAACCGCTTCCACAGCAGATTTGTTCAAGCATTTCCATGAGGTACAGAA
The DNA here is from genome assembly GCA_000715115.1 of Nicotiana otophora. Lineage (NCBI taxonomy): Eukaryota > Viridiplantae > Streptophyta > Magnoliopsida > Solanales > Solanaceae > Nicotiana > Nicotiana otophora. The sequence goes on along the minus strand of AWOL01S0070862.1, from coordinate 4,913 downwards.
CCTCATAATCACAACTCACTGGTCCTAATTCTTGAACCCTAATCACTTGGCACCTTGTGCCCACGTTTCAATCCATGACCGCACGGACGTCTCATATGTCAAGAGGACAACTCTCACACTGAAGGAAAGTAGACAAGAGTACATGTAGTGGTCAATAATGTCAGGACTCATCTTCTTAAACCGATATGGGTGATTCATCTACGTGTATGCTTCTGCAAGTGTTCTACCACAATTAAAGTCCACAATTAAGAGTGGAGATAAGGAATGGCAAATAATAAACGATCACCATGAAATATACAGTGTTAATAAGACAGTAATAAAGTGGATGAAACGACAAGCACAAAAAGATTAACTACATAGAACTGAGCAAATAGAGCAACACGGAGGAAAACAATTAGCAGTATTCTAAGGAAAACAACAATCAAATACAAGTGCACAAAAAAGGGAAAATGATAACACAGCCCTCCCGAGGTACCGCTTCGTAATCTCAAATTGTAAAATGAATTAAAACGGCACGACAGAAACCTCGTGCAAACAATGATAACTCACGGTAGAAACTTCTTGCAATAATAACGACCGCACGACAGAAATCTCGTGCAACAATAACAAACGCAAGACAGAAATCTCGTGCCACAATGACAACCGCACGGCAGAAACCTCGTGCCACAATAACAATCGCCCAACAGAAACCTCTTTCCACAATAACAACTGAACGGCAGAAACCTCCTTCCACAATATCAACTGCAGGGAAGAAACCTCGTGCCACAATAACAATCACACGATATAAACCTCGTGCCACGGTAACAACCGCACGGTAGAAACCTTGTGCAACAATACAAACCGCTTGGCAGACACCTCGTGAAAACACAACACTAAATACAATAACAACAACAATAATAACACAAGAATGCAATAAGTAAATCAACTCAGGAACTCCAGAACATAAAGAGATAGAAGAACGAGCTCACAAGGAAAGACACAACAGGAAATAATGGTACAATATAGCAATATCTCAACAAGAAAGAGTTGTTGTGTAGCAATGATTTCACATAATTCCAATTCAACGATAAGAGGGATAAGTGAATCACTGACTCCAAATAAAGGTTGGTCAACAATGATGAGGGTTAACAAAACTTCAATTAGGGTTGAGCAATTACGGAAGAGATTCAATAAACTCAATTAAGGATAAGCAAACTAAGGGAAAGATAATAATAAATTCAACTAATGATAGGCAATTACGGAAAAGAGAGAATACCAATAAAAGAAGAAACAACTTCAGTTAAGGCACATAAGTATTTTAATCGGCAATAAGGGTGGAACATGAAGTAATTAATTCCAAATAAACACACGTAGAGGTGAAACTAGTAAATGGGGATTTATCATATCAAAGCAACTTCATATCTAATGAACATAAGAACCTAAATTCCCTAAACGGTCAAACGTTTCAGACATAAGACGAACATGTACTCATCACCTCGCGTACACGGACTTCAAATGACACAATTAGCACCAAAGACTCACATCTTAAGGGGTAGTTCTCCCACACAGAATTAGGCAACATACTTACAACAAAGAAGCTATATTGTTACTCTAAAATGATCTTCTCGAATGAATCACCCTCCGGACAGCACAAATCTAACAAAAATAATCTCAATTCATAAATAAAACTTGTAGAAAACAAATTCCAGCTTCAATCTTTAACAAGAACTAAAAGTCAACCCAAACTCCAAACCCCGAGCCCGCACTTCGGAGCCTGACCAAAATTATAAAATCCAAACACCCATTCGATAACGAGTTCAACAATAACAAAATTATAATTTTCCGCCATCAGTTCATCCTTCAAATCATCATTTTACATTTTGAAAGATTTCTACAAATTTTCCCCAAATTTCCAACTGAATTCACTAATTAAATGATGAAAAGCAATGTATTTATGAAATATAACAAGATTAGGGTCGATAACACTTACCCTAATGAATTGCTTTTAAAACCCACAAAATATCTCCGAAAACCGAGGTCTATAACTCAAACTATGAGGAAAATGGCCAAACCCTCGATTTATATGATTCTGCCCAGAACTTCCGCATTTGTGGACAAGGAAGCACATCTGCGCTCTTACATTTATGAGTAAACGTTTGCATCTGCGAACTTAGCTTACAAGGACAATTCTCTTATTTGAGTCATTTTCTATGACTGGGTACATTTGAATTGTTGTGTATCGGTGCACGGATTGCACGGTTTATGGCTTTGGGTAGTATTGGTGTGGCATGTCAGTAGGGTATCTTGTATTTGAAAAGATGAGGTCGTCGGACCTAGAATGGGTGCTATCGGATTTGATTGTGGTATATTTGAAAGGATAATGTCGCTGACCGGATTAAAACTTTGTTATAGTTCTTGTCGAAGGAGAGAGAGCTCCATGACTTGTTGATCTGATGAGTGGTTATAAGTTTCTGCGTGATTCTTTCATCATCGACAATGCACGAAGGTTTTAGAATGAGGTTTTGTTTGATACGAGGTTTGTTACCGGTATTGGGTTGCTTTGAGCAGCTACTGTGATCGGAAATTTTGCGACGAGTATGAGAGTCATGTGGTATGTCATGTGATTACATATTTGGTTATGGTTATGGATTGATATAGCTTGTTAAGACATATACAATGTGTAGATGCGAGGTTTGGGTCTTGTAGGAAATTTCGGATGTTGTAAATTTTATTCTAAGGTTTATGGGATAAGTTCAAAGTAATGATCTCCAGTGATGTTTTGTTGTCGGGCCTATATGGGATAGAGTGACGTGGGATCACCCCCAGCTATGTGCATGGTAAGGTTACACGGCGATTTGATGGCTTTCGAACGACTCTTGGCACGTTCGAGGACGAACGCATGTTTAAGTGGGGAGGATGTAACGACCCGACTAGTCGTTTTGAGCATTTGTACTTTGCTCGGTATTTTGAGGGCATGAGCAGTCCGTATGATGTATTATGACTTGTGCGAATCGGCAGTTTTGGTTTTCTGGTTATTCGCAATTAATTTGGAAGAATGAATTTCATGATTGAAGCTTTAAGTTGGAAAAGTTTATTAAGTTTGACTATTGTGAATTTGACCCCGGAATGGAGTTTTGATGGTTCTGTTAGGTCCGGATGGTGGTTTTGGATTTGGGCGTATGTCCGAATTTGTATTCGGATATTTCTAGAAGGTTTCGGTGCTAATTGGAGAAAGTTGGAAATTTGAAGGCTTCGAAAGTTCATAAGTTTGTTCGGGAGTTGACTTTGATGATATCAGATTCGAATTGTGGTTTCGGGAATTAGAATAGCTTCGTTATGTCATTTGGGACTTTTGTGCAAAATTTTAGTTCATTCCGGGTTGATTCGGTATGTTTCGGCGTGAGTTTTGGAAGTTGAAAGTTCAAAGTTCATTAATTTTGATTCGATGTGTGATTCATCGTTTCGATGTTGTTATGCATGATTTGTGGCCTCGAGTAGGTTCACGTTATGTTATTGGACTAGTTGGTATATTCGGACGGGATTCCGAGTGGTTCAGAAGAGTTTCAGATGAAGTTCGGATCATTTGGATTAATTTTGGCTAAGGCTGCTGGTGGCAGAATCTGATGTGATCGCACTGAGGCTGGTTTTGCGCAGGTGCAATGGTCACAGAAGCAACAAAGGAGTCGCAGAAGTGAGATTTTGGGCGTGTGTGCGGATATGTAGGTGCGAAGGGATGGAGCGCAGAAGCGAGGTCTTGCGCATGTGTGGATTATGGCCCGCACCTGCGAAGTCGCAGAAGCATATATGTTTTCCACAGGTGTGAGGATTGAGTTCTCAGCTGGTTCCACAGAAGCGGAGGTGTTGTCGCAGAAGCGACGCCGCAGAAGCGGCTAATTTGTTCGCACAAGCAAACATGCCTGGGAAGAAGCTATATATCGAGGGTTTGTCTATTTTATTCACATTTTGAGTTGGGGAGCTCACATTTAAGCGATTTTAAGGGAAATTTTCATCACAAGGATTGGGGTAAGTGTTTTATACTCGGTTTTGATCATATTTCATGATTCTATCTTCGTTCTTGGTAATTGGATTATGCTCTGTTAAAGAAATATTGAGCGTTTTAGCCTAAAGTTTCATAGAGTGAGTTTTTGAGTTTTGAACATTGATTCGGAGTCGGATTTGGGTTAATCTATTATGGTTGGACTCGTAATTGAATGGATTGTCGGATTTTATAAGTTTCGTCGAGCTCCGAGGCGCAGGCTCGGGTTTGACTTTTGGGTTGATTTTGGGCTTTTGATTAAAGATTCGACCTTTATCTATTGGGTTTGTTTACTTTGGCATTATTTGATGTATTTGAGTTGTTTTGGCTAGTTTTGAGCCGTTCGGAGGTCAGTATGTGCGGGATGGCATTTTTTGAGCATCTCTCTACTTGCTCGGTATATGATTTGGCTTGTTTGAGGTAAGAAACACTTTTAAACTTGGTGCCGAGTGTATGAAACCATGAATTACATGTTATGTGATTGATGTTGAGGTGACGCGCATGCTAGGTGACGGGCATGTGGGCGTGCACCGTGTTAATTATGATTTAGTCGATTCCATGGAATTGTGTAGCATCTTATCTCAACATTTTTACCGTACACTATGTGTTAGAGCACTTGAGCTGTAATTTATGCTAGAAATCATGTTTAGGCTATATGCTGACACTATTGGGACCCACTGCGGTGATTCTTCGTTGTTGAGTTATTTGCTTAATTGCAGCTATGTAGTCAATCGCATTCATCATTTCATATCATATGCCAGTCTCTGTTATTATATATTGTCACATCTTGTATCATTGATTAGGGCTGCTTAGTATGAGCGTTGTGAGCCCGAGAGAGTAGAGAGATTGGTGATTGAGTTGGGGCCTGAGTGCCGTGCTATGAGTGTTATATATAATA
>AWOL01S0070860.1:21932-44083 GCA_000715115.1 Nicotiana otophora | reverse complement strand
ATGAAACATGACTTATACTCACAAGTTCTAAAAACTATCACAAATACCCAACAGTACCATTATCAATAACATTCATTATATTATCGCAAACCATAGTCCTGAACATAAATAAATTTGATACAAAATTATCATTTTTATAATGAACTACATGATACACTATCAGATGACCGAGAAGACGAAGCAACATCGTTACAAAATAATAAATGGTGGGCTCTTTTATAAAATATAAAAGTTTGGGGCAATTTTTAAAAAATATAATAGTGATATTTTGGCCCAAAACCAGCTATTGAGCTGGTTTTGGGTTTTGGGTTTTGGGATTTGGGACTTGGGATTTGGCCAAAATATAGGCAAAATCTATGGCCAAACATGTGTTTGCCAAATAAAACCCAAGTTTATTTAGGCAAAATCTATGGCCAAACATGTGTTTGCCAAATAAAACCCAAGTTTATTTTGGCAAAATCTATGGCCAAACATGTGTTTGCCAAATAAAACCCAAGTTTATTTTGGCAAAATCTATGGCCAAACATGTGTTTGCCAAATAAAACCCAAGTTTATTTTGGCAAAATCTATGGCCAAACATGTGTTTGCCAAATAAAACCCAAGTTTATTTTGGCAAAATCTATGGCCAAACATGTGTTTGCCAAATAAAACCCAAGTTTATTTTGGCAAAATCTATGGCCAAACATGTGTTTGCCAAATAAAACCCAAGTTTATTTTGGCAAAATCTATGGCCAAACATGTGTTTGCCAAATAAAACCCAAGTTTATTTTGGCAAAATCTATGGCCAAACATGTGTTTGCCAAATAAAACCCAAGTTTATTTTGGCAAAATCTATGGCCAAACGGGTCCTAAGTGTCCAAGAAAGCATTAATAGCTTGGGATAAGCTATGCTGCCCAAAAACTACTGGTGGACTTAAATTTATGGATATACAGACTTGGAACAACGCTGCAATTTGTAAGCTATTTTTGAGTCTGAGTAAGAAGGACAAATTATGGGTTAGGTGGGTGCACGTCTTCTATGTGAAAGGTAGCCAGGTATCAGAAGCACAAGCAAAACAGGCCTCATGGGTGGTACAAAAGAGCTTGAAGGCAAAAAAGAATCTTGTATTAACTGGCTCCAGGGAATGTGATATGCAACAGAGGTAATTTCTATGTTAAAAAACTGAATGTGACTCTCAGAGGTGAATTCCCAAAAGTTGAGTGGAGAAAACTGGTCTGCAATAAGGAGCCCTAACGTGGAATTTTATAAAGGTTACATATAAAAACCAACTGGCACAGTGGGGGATTGTAAAAGAATTGGTCTATCCCTTATGTTATGCTGCCAATGAGGACATTGAGCACCTGCTCTTTGAGTGTGTATTCTCTACTATCATATGGAGGAAGATGTTACAATGGCAAGGAATTGATCGAGCAGCAATGCAATGGAAACAGGAGCTTGCATGGGCAATAAGGCATGCTAAGGGAAAGAGTATTAAGTGTTGTGATCTATAGAATGACTCTAGAAGGTTGTGTTTACCACATACGGCAAGAGAGGAATTGGAGAATCTTCAAACAGAAGACTAGGACAGCTGCAGAAATTACGAGGTTGATTATTCAAGAGGTTCATTGCGGGGAAGGAATGAAACCTAGTTTAGTTAGAAAGTTGGAAACACTTAATTTCTATCCCTAGACTACTTTCAATATAGAAGGCTTTGATGTTTTGTAGTTACTTAGTCTAAGATACAACAATTGGCTTTTTGGTGTAATTTGGAAGATCTATATGTGGTTGTGTCATGTTTACAACAATTATCTTTTTGGTGTAAATTGAAAGATCCGTATGTGGCAGAAAATTGGATAGTCTCTCCAGCTTAGCCTGCATTGTATATAAATTTTGAATAGCAACAGTTATCTTCTTGAAATGTTAATGACCACCTTTAACTAGTGAGTTGGTGTATAGACTTTGCAATTTTGTTGGGTGGTTTCTCATTTCTCACCTGTGTCAATCAACAGATAAAATTCTAACTTCGACTAAGTAGGCATGGAAGGGTCCAACTCCTGTTACTGAAGATGCAAAATATACTACATAAATGTAAACATGGTCGAGAAGAAATCAAAAAAGAAAGTAGAACTATCACAAAATAAGAGTGACTTCTGTGGTTAACATCTATCAAATTGACAAACTTTATATTGATTCACACATCCATTCAGTTAATTCCTTTAAAACTAAAACTTTTATGATCAAATATACAAAAAGCACAACCAAACTCAAATGTTAGAAAGTAAAGTGTCCAAGAAGATACGTAGTTAGTGGTCAAAACAGATATTTTTGACTTTTTAAATTGTAATTAGGTGAAATAATATTGAATTGAGACTGCCTTTTATGATTTTGTTCTTAAGCCCTATTTGTAGGTGTGGTGGTTTAAAATGTAGATGTCTAAACTTTTAAAGCTGATTCTGTTTTCATCTCTTTTTCTCTTTGGATATCACAGGTGCAATGGAGAAAGGTGGAGTCGGGGCACTTGAACTTGTTGCCATGGACATGAAAGCAAGGTTTCTTGTGGGCTATCTGTGTCTAAGTTATCAAGTCAGTCTATGTAAATAGTATCTAACCTCTTGACGTCTTAGGGGTATGTATGTGTGTCGTACACTTAGCTACAAAGGTGCAGAGTTTGAAGTTGTTGAAGTACCTTTAGAGGCCAAGATGCAGGTATGGTGTGTGTTTTTCTTTTCTTTTGTTTTTTCGGGGGGGGGGAGGGGGGGGATGATTGGTAAGATGTGGTTTCTTGCTCACACTGGTTCAAAATGAAATCACACTGGTGCTACAAGGTGTGAGAAATTGAATCCCTGTCTTCCTACCTATTGCAGTGGCAGAACTAGCTGCATTAGAGCTTTGTATTCCTTTTATTGGAGCATGTCCCCTGCCATAGTTACTTTATTCGATGTGGCTTGATTCTGAAGTCATTTACTGCTTTGTATTGCTTAATAGGATAATTTTGGAGGGTCTTTATGGATCCTTGAAAGAGAAAAGCAACAATGTACTTGATCTTCACTATGCAGTCTCTTGTTTTTTCTTGATGTGTCAGCTAGATATGCATTTGGTTTTTGATACTTCATTTATTTGTTCTATGTTTTAAATGGGAAATATGTTTTTTCTTCTTTAGCTTATTTAGGGGCTGGGAGATATGAAGAATTTGAATTGCCAAATATTCTGCCATTTTCTTCATGAATTGTGATTGTAATTTGTTGTTTTAAGCTTTCTTGATGGATGTTTTAAAGGAGCATGTGCTGCTTTTCTGGTGCATATCCCCGAGCATAATGAAATCTTCCTTTATGTTTATGTTATGTTCTCAGGACATGTATAAAAAGGCAGCTGAGTTCTGGGCTGAGCTTAGAGTGGAATTGCTGTCAGCTGGTGCATTTCTCAGTGATGATAAGCCCTCTTCTAATCAGCTCTGGAGACTTTACTGGGCTAATCATCAGGTTTAGATCTCCTTTTTTATGGCTCAGAAGCTACTTTATGAAAACAATGTCTTTTACCTTGTAAGAGATATATGTCTCAGTTACCTCCTTTTTCCTGTTCTCAAATGTAGCGCTTCTTTAGACACATGTGTATGTCCGCTAAGGTGCCTGCAGTAGTTAGAATCGCAAAGGAAGCATTGGCAGAAAGTAAATGTATAGTCGTAGGCCTTCAGAGCACTGGAGAAGCAAGAACAGAGGAAGCTGTTTCAAAATATGTAAGTTACATGGCTTGCGTCATGTTTCTTCTCTCTGTATTTACATGTATTTACATTTTTGTAAACACTTTTTTATTCAGGTTCGGAGAATAAGCCAAGTCACATAGTTTTGAAATTGTAATTGATACAGCTATGCTGTAGATTGTCAAGTCACATAGTTTTGAGATTGTAATTGATACAGCTATGCTGTAGATTGTATGCTTTTAGTACCTCCTTGGTACTTATTTAATGAAATTTAACTTACCTTTTGAGGAAAAAAAAGATAAGCGAGTCAGATATGAAAATTGTGTTCTTTAACCTATCTTCTTGTGTTTCTTGAAATCTTGATAGGGTCTTGAACTTGATGATTTTGTTTCTGGACCTCGTGAGTTGTTACTTAAATTTGTAGAAGAGAATTATCCATTGCCTGAAAAACCTGAACCACTTCCTGGTATGTGCTTGGTTTCTGTAATGGCTTTGTGTATCTTCCTCGGTTCCTCTAATGCCCACAATATTGCTTTTCTAATTTTTGCATAGAGGAAAGTGTCAAAGAGCTTCAACGAAAGAGACACTCTGCAGCACCTGGTGTATCATTTAGAGGGAGAGTGAGAAAAGCTGCTAAATGGCAAACGAATGATCAAAGGAGTGATGAAGAATCAGATAGTAAATCCCTAATCCCTGAATTCTGTTTTTACCTCTTTATTTGTTAATTATGCTTCTCTCTTCCATTTGGGTATTTTGCTTTTTGAGGTAAGGCAACGGTGGTTTCCTATCATGTTTTGCAGTTCCGCTGTTAATTAAAATCCAACTATTTTCTTGCAAATAAGGAAATTCTAGGAAACAACTTCCTTCCACGTCCAAAATTGATGCTTTCAATATTCTCTTGTTATATATATGCTCAAACCTCCGGTATACAGTATTGATTCTAGGGGAGTTATCATACATCTTATTTTATTTTTTATAGTTGTTTGTATACATGCAGCTATGCGTAGTATGCTACTCCCTCCGTCCCAATTTATGTGGCAGTGTTCGGATTTCGTGACAACCAAGTTTTTTTTTTTACCGCGATTTTTTCATATGCATTTTAAATATTTTGAATTGTTAGTTATTGTTACTTATAGTTACTTTTTATGTAGTTTCCAAATATGTAAATTTTATTTTCAAAAGCTTAAAGATTCTAAGTCACCGTCAAAATTAAGTAGTTTGATTCTCGAAACACAAACAATGCCACATAAATTGGAGAGAGGGAGTATAAGCTCTGGGATTCAGTGTTCATCTTTCAAAAAGGTCAAAACCTCTAGATCTTCTTGAAACCCTCTGGTTATAGATGGTATATTGTTACTAGAAGTAGATTGGACTTTACACAACAATTTTGAAATCACAGGATTTATTCCTAGTGAAGGTTCCATGGACATGACTATTTCTTCGCTCTTTAACCGTTAAGGTGTTTAAGTTGGATTATCTATTGAAGTTGTCCCGAACTCTCTTAGCATTGTTATAATTTGCAGAGTAAAATACATGATGTTTCATATAATTTGCTCTAGGCACTTTTCTCGCTGCTGAATCGTTTTTTATTAAATACAGCTGATTCCGAATATGAATCTACCGAGTCCGATGACGATGAATTTCAGATCTGTGATATTTGTAATTCGGAGGAGGTACTAGTCCCTGAATCTTGGATCTTCTATTTCCCTTGGTGTGTTATTTGGTTCTTTTGTATTGATCTTCTTACTGCTATCGGTGGTCATCCATGTAGGAGAGGAAAAAATTGCTCCAGTGTTCCTGTTGTAGCCAACTTGTACATCCGACATGTTTAATTCCACCTGTTACAGAGTCAGTTTCTGCGGATTGGTGTTGCCATTCTTGCAAGGAAAAGACAGATGAATATATCCAAGCAAGACATGCCTATGTTGCTGAACTTTTGAAAAGGTGGAACATGTGAAAATGTGCTGCTCTGATTATATTCACTTTTTGGCTTTATCGTAGATCATCGCAGTCTGTGTTTGAGGAAGGTCTAACACTAATCACCTATATGATGTTAAGGTATGATGGAGCTGTTGAAAGAAGGTCCAAAATTTTGGATATAATTCGTTCTTTGGATCTTCCAAACAATCCGTTGGATGATATTATTGATCAGGTTCTTCCCTATTCTTCTTTATAGGAGTTTGGTAATCCCTCTATGTGTTGGGTTTGGGTGCTTAGTGTATTCTTATTTTGAAATGGTAAGTGTTATTAAAACAGAATAGCACAAGGATTTGCGCCTGGTTACATCCCCAAAAAACCAACAAGGAAACCCTGACAATCTGTGTTAAGTTTTTATACATTGTGATCATGCCCAACTATCTAGCGGTCGTCACAAATATAATTCGGGTTAAGAATCCGGAGTTGAATCTCCCCGGGAATTAACTTATCAATCACAAGAATTCAAGCAAATCAATGCTCCAAAATATTCAAATAGTGATTTTTGTTTGGTTAAACTAACTAATTGCAAATAATGAAAATGCAGTAAATTATTAATTAAAGCAAAGAGTTGTAGACAAGATTAAAGAGGCCTAAAGTTATGATTTACCCAATTGTCAGAATCCTTCTTGCCACGTTACCTATAATTTTGCCAATTTATACCGATCGTGAGCACTATACTTACTGTGATTCTTTCTCGAGCAATCACAATTACTTACTAGAAATATTCTCTCGAACTATTCTTGCTTGCAAATTCTCACCGCTCACTCTGACTACGTCAAAACTTCTTTATCTCTAATCCTGCTTTAAAACTTGCCGTATTGATCTCTTATATACCTAGGGAGTGATATTGTTCGACAATTATACATTCTTTCTCAAGCAACACCAACAATAACATACCCAGTATTATCCTACACTGTGGGGTCTGGGGAGGGTAGTGTGTACGCAGACCTTACTCCTACCTTGTAAGGATAGAGAGGTTGTTTCTAATAGACCCTCGGTTCAGGAAAGGATAAGCACCACATTAATGAAAATATAGACAAGAAGGGATAGCACCAAAAAACCATATAAAATCAGAATAAAAACAACAAGATCGTAAGATGACCAACAATGAAAGAAAACGGTTAGTCATAAAAACCTACTACAAACAGAATGCGAGAATGCGTGTCAATACTACCAGTATGAACAATCTAGACCACTTATCGTACTACCCTAATCCTCGACCTCCACACCTTCCTATCAAGGTCATGTCCTCGGTCAGTTGAAGCTGCGCCATGTCTTGCCTAATCACCTCTCCCCACTTCTTCTTCGGCCTACCTCTACCTCTCCGTAGGCCCTCTAATGTCAACCTCTCACACCTCCTCACCGGGGCGTATGTGCTCCTCCTTCTCACATGTCCAAACCACCTGAGCCTCGCTTCTCGCATCTTGTCCTCAATAGGGGCCACACCCACCTTGTCGCGAATAACCTCATTCCTAATCCTATCTAACCTGGTGTGCCCGCACATCCATCTCAATATCCTGATCTTTGCTACCTTCATCTTTTGGACATGGGCGATCTTGACTGGCCAACACTCAGCCCCATACAACATAGTCGGTATGACCACCACTCTGTAGAACTTACCTTTAAGTGTCGGTGGCACCTTCTTGTCACACAAAACACCGGAAGCGAGTCTACATTTCATCCATCCCGCCCAAATACGATGTGTGACATCTTCATCAATCTCCCCAACCCCCTGTATAATGGACCCAAGGTATTTAAAACTTCCTCTCGTAGGGATGACCTGCGAGTCCAGCCTCACCTCCCCTTCCTCACCACTGAACTTTCACTCTTGAAACCTTTTGACTCCAGAGTCTGCCTCCATATCTCTAACCTCGCGTTCACACCGCCTCGCGTCTCGTCAATCAATACAATATCATCTGCAAATAGCATGCACCATGACACTTCCCCTTGGATGTGGCGCGTCAGTACGTCCATCGCCAAGGCAAACAAAAAAGGGCTGAGTGCCGACCCCTGATGCAACCCATCATGACCGGAAAATGGTCCGAGTCCCCTCCCACCGTCCTCACTCGGGTCTTTGCTCCATCATACATATCCTTAATCACCCTAATGTAGGCAACATGTACACCTCTAGCCTCCAAACATATCCACAAAATCTCCCTCGGGACTTTATCGTACGCCTTTTCTAAGTCGATGAACACCATATGCAAGTCCTTCTTCCTCTCCCTATACTGCTCCATCAATCTCATAACAAGGTGAATGGCATTCTTTCTCAAGCAATATATAATAATTAGGCACAGTCAATCAAGGGCCAGTCAATTAGCTAAAATACGCATGTAGTTGAACAAGTAGAGAAATATAAATGCCCAATTATATTAAAACCCAACAAGAATTTATACTTCAAAAGGTTCCATCAAGTCTTAGATAAAAACTGTTTCCGAATCTTCCGCCGTGCTCCTTGCGTGTTCTTGCCTTCAAAGATGTTGTGTAACCCTTCAAAAACGACAAAATATTAATTATACGTCATAGGGTTTGCATGGGGCGGCCTTCACTTTTCCAGTTGCGGACAGAAGAACTGGGTGGCATGCCTAGGGCTCGCGCGACCTGTTGGCATGCTCCCAGTTCTTTCTTTTTCTTTTTTTATTTCTTGCGCAGGGGCTAGTGCCAATTGCTACACTTCACTGGTTTTGCTTCATGCCAAAGGCCTTGGCGTGCCTAAGGCTCGCGTGAGTCACGATCTTTGGCACACTCTCAGCTCTTGCTTCTTCTCTTCTTGCTCCAAATCGTCCTATTTTGAACACATTTCGTCCAAACCCATTCCTACACACAAGAAACACGTAATGAGCATATTTCATGTTGATAAGCATGTGATCTCCCGCAACTCACATACAAAATGATATGAGAACATACTCAAAACTATGCATTTTTTGGTCATTTATCACACTGTTACAGGATTTCAGTATCATTTACAAAATCCATTTTACACCAACAGGAGGCCAAAAAAATACAGTCATATTTTATTTTTGGGTCTGTGCTGGCTTGTCTATTAAAATTTCTTCTATTTCTTTCCCTCCGGAGACACCACCATATGCATGCTGGTATTATTATCCATGTGATTTTTTCTGCTTTTGCAGTCCTTTTCTGCTCCAGCACATTGGGTGCTCAGTTTACTCTTTGTTAATGGGGTGTTTAAAGTTAAAAATAGTAGACAGAGGTGCTCTTTATGGTGTCATGTTTTTAGGTATTTGCAGTTTAATTTTGGATATCGGTACTTTTATCAGTCTTTAAACTCCTCCATCAGAAAAAAATTGTATTTCAACTCTTAGATGACTTTAACCTTTGATTAAAATTGTCAATTCTATCTTCTTTGGCAAAAGAAAGTGTGAGTGAAGTGTATGTTAGTCTTTTGACGTGATGAACGTTAGGTGCTTAAAGTCTGAAATGACCTTGTGGTTGTAGCTTATGTCAAAGAGGGTTAAATTAACGAGAAGATATTAGTTCAGAGGTTAAAAACTACAGTATCTGAAAGCAAATGTTTAAAATTACGTAACTCTACACAAATGAAAATACCCATTAATTTAGTACATAAACCATTAGCCAAAGGGCACTTGTCGTTTTGTTAAGAAAGGTGTATCTGCTTCTTTTACATGCATATTGATTTACTGTACTTTTTTAAACTTCAACAGTTCTAGGAAATTTGATTGATCATGACCATATGACAGAGGCAGCTTCTGAATTCTCTAGAAGAGTTGTATATTTGATAGTGAAAGAAAAACAATTAAGTCATTTTGCCAAACTTCAAGACTGCATGAAAATTGTTATCTCCATCGCAGGTTTAAATTTATCTTAAATAGCTTAATTAGGTAATGTTTTGATGATCTTTTTCAGGACAAATGATTTTGCATTTATAGCAGTAAAGTAAAACAGTGAATTTCTTCAAACATACCACATACGCCTTCACCTTTTTTCATCATTAAGGAAGGAATAAGGAAATGCTTCACTTTATGAGAAGTGCAGCAAAAGTGTAGAAATTACCTAACAGACTATTATAAATTTTACTACAAAGACAGTTACTAAGTAGCGTATTATATGTACTAAATACTCATCCGATATATCTCTTAACAGATGTTAAGTAGGTGATCTAACTATAGCAAGATAATCCCTAAATAATTTTGTGTTGGAGTTTAAGTTCTGGAGGTCTTGAAAAAGAACTTTAATTTTGGTTATTAATTTTATATGTACGTATTTGTATATACATATGTGCAAAATAGAAAATTTATATATATATATATATATATATATATATATATATAGAGAGAGAGAGAGAGAGAGAGCCCTATTCTTGCTCCTCACTTAAATCAATCTATACCTTAAATAGCTCAATATTATCATTTGATGGGATAAAGCACTTTACAAACTTTTTCATTTATTCTGCCATGACTCAAAATGGAAAGTACCTCAGTATATTTGAAAGGATTTCTCAAATTAATTTTTGAAATGTAACTGCCAATTCGATTGGTAAATACTCTTTCAGCAATATTTAATGGTAGACCGATCATTTCAAAAGTGAGTTGAAAAGAAAAGGTCACTATACAAATTACAATTCTCAACAAAAAGCATTGTCAAGATTATATTGGTAAAATTTCAAGTGTCATGTGAAGTTGATTTTAGAATGGCGCAAGCTTTCATGTCTCTACTTTAATCGGATAAAAGGATGGTGAGTTATTGAATGCCATTGGAAACATATTTCATGCGAGGTGGACGCCCTAATTGCTCGGGCATAGTGCCCAGGCACTTTCCTCACAAACAAGATTTTCGCCCTTCACTCCCTAGTTTCCCAAGTTTCTGACTCCTTTATTTGTAATCCCTCTATTCCACTTTACGTGACGTAGTTACCATTTGGAGAGTCAAATAAGGGTGTTTTTAACCATTTTTTTTGCAAATACTTTCGAATATTTTAAATTGCTAACTATTGTGATTTATAATACTTTTTACGTAGTTTCTAAAAATTATAAATTCTATGTTCGAAATTTCGAATTCACACTGAAAATGAAACAGCTTGATCCTCGTACTCCGGACTACGTCACATAAAGTGGAACATGGGGAGCATAAGTTAATCTAAAGACCTGGCGATAAAAGGGCCCAAGAAAGCTCAAAGCTAGTGAATACGATATAAAGAAATTGACCTTGGGCCTAACTCAACCTCAAAAGCTAGCTCATAAGGAGAGGATTATCAAGTACCACATAAGGAGACCCCAACTCATTTCCTCAACCAATGTGAACTTAATAAATATGGAGTATAAAATAGAGGGGAAGGGAAAGCATAGACCTTTGCTGCCAGATCTTATTTACGAGCATTAGCAGAATACAACCACTCTGGCAGAAGTTGGTGAATTTGGATGAGAATCAAAGCACAAGAATTTTATAGGACCTACGAGACAAAGGTAGCAACATGTGATGAAAATGAAGAGGTGAATCAAATGGTGGCCAATGAAGAGAACATCGCTAGTGTAGAAAGTAGTAGCGGCAGATGTCTATAAGGAAATAAGTAATGTAATCAGGGAGGGCTTTGGAAGGGATTCTTGAGAAGTGGAAGTTGTGGTCATCTATGTTGCTTGGATCGTCCATTTACCGTCAGCAACCGGTGTCTTACAGAACACGAAACCGCGCGGGTGTGGGATTCGTGTTGGATCTGGTTAACTCGAGGGTGCATTGACTCATAAGAGGCAAGACAAAGGAAGAAAGCACCGCCAAGTCTAGAGGAGATCAGCCGCCACCGTCGCCATCCCCACCGTCACACCGTTGCCATTTTGCAACTTCTAGGCAGATGCTGGTGTTCAAATTTAGGGTTTGTTTTGTTTCGTGGGTTCGCTTCGTAGGTTTCTTTTAATAATAAGTTGGTGCAGGTTAGGTTTCTAAGCAGTGGCGGAATCAGAATTTTCATTGGGGGATCAAAATATAAAGAAATAAACTCACCAAGAATTTTCTTCTTCTTCTTCTTCTTCTTCTTTTATTGCCTCCGTTTTTGATCAAGCAGCAGTCAACAGAACAAAGCCTGCTTTTGCTATGTTTTTTCTTCCTTTTTCTTCTTCTTCTCTTCTTTTTTTCTTTTGCTCTGTTTTTTTATCGAGCAGCACCCTGTTTTTGCTATGTTCTGACTTCTGTCTTTCTTTTTGTTCTTCAGTTCTTCTTCTTCTTTCTTTTTTTGCTCTGTTTTTTGTTTTTCAATTCCTTCAAAGCTTCACTTTGGGAAGAGGCAGAGAGCTTTATTTCAAACCTGAAGAAGAATAGATGTTGCTTGTTTTAGTTTATGAATTTACTATGACTATCGAGTTTTTAATTTTTGAATTGAGATATTTATTAATATATTATTGCTATTGAATTTATATATATATATATTCTTTCTTTTTTTTTTAATTTTTTGTATAAATTGTCGCTTCACATCAAAAAGGCGAGCGCTTTGCTTCTCGCCTCTCGCGTCAGTGAAGCGGGCCCTCGTTGCTATTTGTCGCCGCACGCTATTCAAAACACTACTATAGATACATATTTTAAAAAAACAAATCTAGCTACACAATGGAATTTTCCGACAAAGGGGTTTCCTCCTTGAGTGCGTGTGGCTCCGCCACTTCTAAGGGCTTTTTAAGTTGATGTGGGCTGAGTTTAGAAAGGACTTTTTTCTAACATAGCTGGTGGTTTCTTTTATAGGTTGGGCTTGAAAGAATCTTTTTATGTTTTTGGTGGTTTGGACCTTAACAAATATATCAAGGACTTATGTTTTCTTATTTGGACCAAAAATGCAGGTTGTTTTTACCACATATTATTTGCTTATTATTATCAAAACTCAAGTACTAATAGATTCTTACCAAATTATCAACCAAAAATAAGTAGGAGGTTCTCTGTTCTTTCTAATAATTATATATTATATTACTATGGTTGTATAAAAAAAATACTATATTTATATTCCTTATCAAAACAATTATAATTATATCTACTTATAGTTATATAATAGTCATTTTTCTTTTAACTTATTAGCATTAATGGATTTGAATCACTTTGTTGTCTAAAGATAAGTTAATTTTCAACAATCTTAAATAACTAATTGTCATATATTCATATATATTTATCGGTCATTTCCTGGCACTTGTATTCGTACTGCGATCCAATACCCTTGAATCCTAAAATTTATATGATGACGAATCCGACGTTTAGATCTGCACCCGTATCCGAGCAATGTAGGTGTCATGGTTAGCAAGTGTTAAGGTTGCAACAAAGAACACGAGGAAGGGGGTGCCATGACTATGAGATAATGTGGTTAAGAGCTAGGGGTAAGAGCTTGCGCTTCCACGTATGGAAGGGTTAAGAGTCCTTAAAGGTTGTTGCTTAGTGTAAGCAATTACACGTAGCAAAATGTGTGTTGTAACAATTGTGAAATGGGGCAATCCACCATCAAAAGGCAAATATTGTTGGAAAAAAAAATCCTTTTGGATAACCGTACATGTGTGCAATATTTTTCATTTCACTTTTAAATTTTTCCATTTTTATTTTCTAGAATATTGCTGATACTTATATTAATTCTTAATTTTTAAACCAAATTTTATGCATAATTTGTAAAAAAATTAAATTTTATTCTATTTTAGTAATTTATATGAGTAAACATTAAAAATTCATAGTGCTTATGTCCTACACCGAGTTCCCTCCCATGCTAGGTGAAATGCGCCCCATTGTGGCCCAATTCTTTTAAATTTGGTAATGATTGTAATGGCAAATCAGTTATTCGTCAGATTCCAATTGATTGTACTAATTGTACAAGCATCCATCTCTCTCCTATAGTTATAAGCCTTTTCCTGGGCACCAGTTGCAACTTTTGAGGCATTACAAGTTAAATTTGCCATATCACACCACTGTTCAATGGAAAAAATAGGTAGACTGCTCAAAATGTTTAGGTGGTTTATGCATTTGCAAATTCCACCTTTGCACCCAACCCAATCACCTCTGTGAGGTATTATAAGCACATATTTATATATTTCAAGTCTTGCGCAGCTTGGGGGCCCAGAGAAAGTGGCAGAAATAACAGGGAGAAAGGGCATGCTCGTGAGGGCGTCTGGTGGAAAAGGTGTCACCTATCAGGCACGAAACACGTGAGTTTGTGATGTTTTACATCAGATTATATCTTTTCTTTCTCATATTGGCTGAGCAATTTTTTCTTTCTTCAGGAAGGATGTATCCATGGAAATGGTTAATATACATGAGAAGCAGCTTTTCATGGATGGAAAGAAGCTGGTAGCTATAATTTCTGAAGCTGGGTCAGCTGGAGTTTCTTTGCAAGCTGATAGAAGGGCTTTAAACCAGGTAGCTTTTTGATTTTTTGTTTTCTTCATTTACTGCATGACCACTTCAATGAAGATTGTTAAAGATATCCTCTTATATATATGTATATATTATATACACATACATATATCTGTATGTATATATTTTGTGTGTGTGAATGTAGTAGACACCCTACTACACCCTCTTTTCTATATTTATCTTCAGATCCTTAATTGATGGCTGCTTTTGATAGCTTTTTTCTGATTATGTTGTTTGAATTTCTTCCCTTGTGTCAGAGAAGAAGGGTCCATTTGACTTTGGAATTACCTTGGAGTGCTGATCGGGCAATTCAGCAGTTTGGAAGAACTCATCGCTCAAATCAAGCTTCTGCACCTGAGTATAAGTAGGTACCGTGTCTGTTTATACGTGAGTAATGGTTCTGCTATATGATGGCAAACCTGGACTGTACGAGTCACCATTGTAACTATATGATGGCGTACCTGGACTGGACAAGTTGCCACTAAATATGTTTTTCATACTTGCCAAAAATCAATCTTCCTGTATAAATCACTTATTTCATATTTTTCACATGTGATATTTTTCTCTTTCTCAATATACAGGCTACTTTTTACTAATCTTGGTGGAGAACGGCGGTTTGCATCTGTGGTTGCTAAGAGACTTGAATCACTTGGGGCACTGACTCAGGGAGATCGTCGGTGAGTGCGATATTTTTTAGCATATATTGCAAGTCTGTCTTATGACAACATGCATGTGAATTAGTGACGGCTCTTTTCAATTATTCTTGATATATTGCAGAGCTGGACTATCTCTTAGTTCTTATAACTATGATAGTTCCTTTGGGAAGAGGGCCCTGATGATGTTGTATAGAGGGATCATGGAGCAGGTGTCTGACTGTTGCTTGATACTGTCATTTTTATCATGTATTCGATTCCGTTCTCACTTTGGCATGTATATGTGCAAATCAAAAGTCAACATTCTATGGTTTGCAGGATCCTTTGCCACTTGTACCGCCAGGTTGTTCTGCTGATAAACCAGATGCTTTACAGGATTTCATTTTGAAGGGGAAAGCTGCGCTTGTTTCTGTTGGAATAATAAGAGACTCCGTTCTTGGTACTACGTTTAGCTTTTTAAATGAATCAATTTAAAGTCTTGTTAATGGAGATAAATGAATACTAGCATAAGAAGTTTATCAGGGCTATCTAAGTCATCACAGCCTCTCAATCGAGTATCTTCTAACTGCGGAAAACATCTTTAAGCAAAAAGCAAAAAAAAAAAAGATTGGAAGAAAGGTTAAACCATATGATAATAACTTAATGGTTACTTGCTTATTGAACCAACCTACTATAAATGTTGTTTTTTTGGCCCTCAATAGGATAATAAGGTAAGGTCTAGCCCCCCTTACTTGTACTTTCCTCTTTGAGGTTTTTCAATATTAATAAAAGGCCACACATGCTTCCTGCTTAGGTGGTATTAGATTTAAGGATTAAAACGGGAACACTTATTAATAAAGAAATGGACAATGGGCATAATTCAACCCCGAAAGCTAGCTCATGAGGTGAGGATTGCTCAAGCCATATAAGGAGACCAAGTCCCCCATCCCCATCCCGCACACTCAGGCCTGCCAACTGAAGCATGGACAATATAATATGTGGGTCCAACATAGGTGAAACAAAGAATTGGGATGGGTACGACTCTGTTACCATGGTAAAGAATAGACGTTGGGTCTAACTCAACCACAAAAGCTAGCTCACGAGGTGAGGATTGCCCATGCCATATTAGGAGACCAAGTCCCCATCCCCATCAGATGTGGGAGACTCTCAACACTTATAAGCTGCTTTCTATAACTTGGAGGGCTTTTATTAGAAACTCTTAAGAATTTTTATATTTCTATGCGCGCACATGGTTGTGCATGCATTCATGCATCTTTGTGGCCAGTGGTGTTTGTTCATGTTTCATTTACATGCTAGCAAGAATTATTGTCCGGCGCTGAAGGTAGTTAAGTTTGCCTTCTTAAAGGAAATAGTCAAACTTGTTTGGGTTTGGTGACTAGCATTTCAGTGTTCACCCTCTCATCCCAAACTTACCTTTTTTCCACTCTTTGGTTTTGCTGATCTTTAAGGTAATGGAAAGGACTCTGGAAAGATTTCTGGCCGTATAGTTGATTCGGACATGCATGATGTTGGGCGTTTCCTTAACAGGCTCTTGGGATTGCCACCTGAAATCCAAAATAGGTCTATTATCTATCAATTTAAATATGTATGCTTGCTATCCATGTCTGTAACCAAAAAGTTTGTTTGAATTCAGGCTTTTTGAGTTATTTGTCAGCATTCTTGATCTTTTAGTTCAGAATGCACGCCTTGAAGGACATTTAGACTCTGGAATTGTTGATATGAAAGCTACCACTGTTGAACTACAAGGGACGCCAAAGGTTATGCTGTTCCTGTTTTGTCTTTGCATTCTTAAATAAAACATGTTGTGACATCAACCTATGACAGACTGTTCATATTGACAACTTGTCCGGGGCTTCAACCATATTGTTTACTTTTACATTGGATCGTGGACTCATTTGGGAGGTATACATATTACCATTATAAACTTGAGTTAGATGGCTACCTTCCAAGTTTGCTTTGTAACCTTTTATTTTCCACCTGTAGTCAGCGTATGCATTGCTTGAAGAGAAGCAAAAGGATGAGTCTAGTTCAACTAATAGTGGATTCTATGAATCCAAACGAGAATGGTTGGGAAGACGGCATTTTCTATTAGCATTTGAAGGGTATGGAAATTCTTGTCGGTAATTTTGTTAATTTTGGTATGAGGGACCAGATTGTATTTCTTTTGCATGCACAAAGGATTATGTCTACGTCAATCAGTCAACTACATTTCAATCCCAATCCCAACTCAGCTGGGCTCTATGAATGATTTGCACCTTTTCCGCTCTACCCAAGTCCATTTCCCCGTGCATAGCGGGAGCTTAATGCACATGGCTGCCCTTTAAGGCAATTTAAGGATTTTCTATATCTCACACTTACCTTACATGAATAACTAGTTTAATCCCAAATAGTTGGTAGAACTTATATAGATCCATTTGTTTTAAATTTAGCTAAGTATGCATTTATTAGGAGAAACTTAAGGTTTTCTGTGACAACTTCTCTCCATGTGATTTTTGGTTTATCTCATCTAACTATAAGACCTTAGATAATCATATTCAACTTAGGTTGTAACTAGACCATCTCATGCTATCTTTTCTCATTTTAGCGTCTATTTATGCTGCTTGCATCTGTTGTCGTATGTGATCATTGTAATCTTGTTCAATCTTAAATGACTTTGCATCTATTTTAACATTTTCATTTCAATGGAATTCATCTATTTTAATATTACTGGCCTCACAATTGTCCTATATAACTTGTTAGGCATCTTCCAATCTCGTGAGGCCCCTCCATTTCAGAATTTTATCTAATTTCTATGTATTATTTGATGGAGTATTTTAGGAGAAAACGTATACAAGTATACAAAAGAATAGCGGACCTAGAGAAAATATGGTTCTCTAGAATGACATCCAATTATCTAACCTAATAGACCTTGGGCGGTGGGTATTCAAAAAATTCACCAGAAACAAAAGATAACCTTTTTAACTCTACAGATTCATATGCTTACTCAGTAGCTAGACATCTTTGGGCTCAGTTTGCTTGTAAATTTGGGCTTAATTGGGTCATGCTAAAGTGGATCTTCTGACACACAGGGAATGCCTTCTTTCTTTCATGAGATATTGTTACTGTGTGTTAAGAAGCTCTTTGTGAGAGAAATTTCTAGGAGTGAATTCTGTTCCACCAGTGGAGGTACAGACAAGATGTTGTACCACAAAACAAGGGGACTATAAATCAAACTTCTTTATTCTCGATAACTGTGATAGATGTTTATGTTTATTGGCATTCTGGTGTAAACAAGAGGATGTACATGTATACATTCTGTCTTACTTCTACTTCTCCTAAAACCCTTACTCTCTAGAGGGGTTCTCTTCAGTTTCAACTTTTAGTTGGTTCCTTACTGGTTTCATCAATTAACACAAAATTATCTACGAACAATGTGCACCATTTATACCTCATGAAACTTTGAAGTAAAAATGTGCCATTCTCAAGCTTTCCATCTAGCAATTTGAAGATTTTGTATGAATTGGAAAGAGGCATAGCGTGATGTTCCCCTAGCTTCCGTCCTTTCACAACGAATGCAGGCTCATGCATGGTCCAAGTCTTTTTCCTGTAGTTGGATTTTTTGGTTTAAAATGTTCAATTTTGATCTGTTTTAAGAATGCAATGCTAATTTTTTTCATGAAAGTGCCTTTGGTCCAAATGCCCGTGATTTTGATCTTTCTGTTTCGTGGTTATTTCAGTTCTGCTTCAGGAATGTACAAGGTATTTCGTCCAACTGTTGGAGAGGCCCTTAGGTACTAAAGGCTTTTGACTTTTAGGCGTTAGGTTAACTTCTTCCTTTAAGGAATTGACTGCTTCATGCTCTGCACCCTAACCCAACTTCCTCTTCCTTGTTCTGTGCTTTACTTAACACTTCTCAATGTCTAGGGAGATGCCCCTCGCAGAATTGAAAGACAAGTACCGGAAACTATCTTCCTTAGAAAAGGCCCGTCATGGATGGGAAGATGAATATGACGTTTCATTGAAACAGGTACAATTCTTTATGATCATATCTTGCAGGATACCCTGATGAAAAGCGTTGGGAAGCTTCCTTGATCTTTTTATGTGACAGGACGTATAGTCTTATCATAATCATAGGATCAGCATTCCAGTGTTTTTCTGCATCCTGATCTTGTTTATGAATTGGTTATCTAAAAGGCAATAGCAAATAAAATAACCATTGAAATTCGATTTTCACTGGTGTGATATGGGAGAGTTCATCTGATAGAAGAAAAGACCTGGGAAAATGGAGCAGTTTAAATTGATTCCGTCGAAAACTATTAATTACAATCCTCGTTTCAGACATAATCTCTTCTCAAATAGGAACCAGCGCGGGATTTTCAGCGGAATTCAGTATTTCCTGGGGCTCAGATGAGGAGAAGGCTAAAATCTTTTGATGAATATTGTGACAGAACTCAAAGGCGGACTGTAGCTTGAACTATGTATATTGTGACAGAACTCAAAGGTGGACTGTAGCTTGAACTATGATGATTAAAAGAGGAAAAATACAATGATGTACACTACTGAATAAAAGATTAACCTTGATAAGTGACCTTGTATTTGTGCTTTCAGAGAGTACTAGGTACAGGATGTGGATAGATCTGGAACAATCTTTAGGTTTTAGTGTATGCATTCGTTGTATATAGCTGGCATGCCTTGATTTGAACAGGCTGCATCCCTCCTTTTATTGCGTTTCTAGTACACTTTATTTGCCCGTAAATAGAAAATAAAAAGAATCGATTTGATGAAGCAAACTTGTACTTTTAACACAAGAATGTTGATTCCAGCTAGGCTTCATGGGGAAAAAACAAGAGGATCCCCCTTAAATGTTTCTATTAGGCCTTGAATGTTGTAAGGAATGTAGAGAGAGGGGGCTCACCTTATTGCCATAAAAATCTCAACTAACTTTGTTTTGTTTTATTGGATTATGAAAATACCCTTGGAGTATTCGTGGATTCGTTGTTGCTGAGTATTTCAAGCATCATTTCTTTCAGAACTCATTCTGGGTTTCACCTGCAGTGTATGCATGGCCCAAAATGTAAGCTAGGCAGTTTCTGCACAGTCGGTAGAAGATTACAAGAAGTTAATGTGTTAGGTGGGCTTATACTTCCTGTGTGGGGAACTGTTGAGAAGGCGCTCTCTAAGCAAGTAAGATCTTCTTCTTTCATATGTTTTTCAATATCATTTTCCTACAGTATATTCTCTGATATATCTTGGATGTGTCACACATGCGATACATGAGCTGAGAAATATATAAGTGCTAATTCTGATTAGGAATACGCTAAAAAATAAGAATATCTCGTGATAAGTGAATCAAGAGATGGAGAAAGTCTGAAGATAAAGAAAGTATATATAAAATACTGAGAGCTGATTATCTTGCTAATGAAAAAACTGTTTACGACCAACAAAATCCAAAACTATGCGCAACGTAAGTTGGCTTTAGAAGGACATCAAATGGAAATGGCTCTTGTCAAGTAATATTTTGACCCATAACTGTAAGGGTCTTGCCAAACAGAATGTTATGTGAGCATTGCCTGAAACGTCAAACAGAACCAGCACACGATACTTGTGTCAGCTTGCTATATTACCGACTATAACACTTCCATTGAAAATGTTCATTTCAATCTGCAAAAATCCCAAGGATAAGTGACGATTAGAATTATATAATGAACCCAATACCTGCCACAGAGAGCACAATCTTTGATAACTGCCTCACATCTTCTGTCCATTTCCTTTAAGATCTTGTTTCACAGTTAAGGCTTTTTATCTCTTCCTTATTCACCATGTTTCGTATGTAGCATTCTTTGGGGGGTGGGGGGTTAATAATCATATAATTCGCACGAAATAATTACTGTCCATATAATTCATAGAAAGCTTGCACTTTCAGCTACAGCCTACAAGGAGCTCAATAAGTTGGGTGATTTTCTAGACTAGTTAAAACAATGGTGTCTGCTCAGGAAAGAAAAAACGTGTGCAAACATCTTGTCTTAAGGCTACTAGAATTTGTTGCATGTCGTTGAAACATAATCTCTTCTCTTGTTCAATAATGTCCGACCAAAGCAAATCAACAACTTCCGTAGTTTCTTTGGTACTGGATTTCCTTGCCACATTTTGGAACATCTGGTCACACTGATAGGCACAGTCAAGTGGAGTTCTTAGAGGTTAAGAAAAGTATTCCACAATTTAGTAGCCATAGTACAGTGAAGAAACAAGTGTTATAGTCTCTTCCTTTTTACCACTCATGGGGCATCTGTTAGCACAAGTGTACGCCCACTTTATTAACCCTGTCCAATGTCACTAATACTTCCTGGGCTGCTATTCAACCAAATAGGATTCCACTGAAAAACTGTCCTTTTTTGTCAGCTGATCATGTTGAGTCTGGATTTCCACCCAACCTCTCATGCCTATTCAATAACCAAGTTTATTTCCCCCAGTCATTTCCTCAGTCTTACGATTATGCAGTTCTTATGTTGTGCAATTGTGGATTTTTGATCTACAGCCACATTGAATGAATCTTGGAGGTCTAAACTCAGAGGTGTTTGTCCATCAAACCAGCAAAGTGTTTCTATCTATCCCACACTAACATGACAATGCCTGCGTCCCTACACTTTCACAGATTTTTGGCTGATTCATTATATATGGTTTTAACGTCTGTTCTGAAGGTTCTGGGTTCTGACTGTTTGCTGTTTTCCCTCTGCATGTACATTTATATGTGAGGGAGATACGTGGTCATGACTGGTTTTTTCCGTTTTTCATTATGTAACACTAGTACAAGTGAAGTTACCAATGAATTAGATAGCACATCATGCCATTCTTTGGCTGAAATCATTTGCCTGTAAATTGAGTTGATTTATGAAGATTCAAGTACAGTATTCCAACTGCCAGATATCACTACCATTGTTGACACTTGCCACACAAAAAAGGGATACTGTAGGTTTAAACTTTAAAGTGAGCTCAATCTGAGATTTCACGAGGCACCAGAAATTTTGCTTACGATCACTTGTGCATTATTTCTTGCGTCGAGAGAGAATTTTCTTCTAAAAGGGTTGTTGCACTATCCTCACTCGTTTACTGGTTCCCAATTGTTGTTGGATACAGGCTCGCCAAAGCCATCGGAGAATCCGCATTGTACGGATTGTGACAACTACTGACAATCAGCGAATTGTAGGGTTGCTTATCCCAAATGCAGCAGTAGAATCAGTGCTTCAAGGTTATAATACTGTTGATTCTCTCCTTTCACAATTGTATCTTAGTGCATTGCAACCAATTTTGGGGGTTTGATTCCTCTTGTTATGTGTCCCATATTGGTAGGGATGGTTGTTTGTCTTCTTGTTTTGGGCTATCCTCACCTCATTAGCTAGCTTTTGAGGTTGGGTTAGGCCCAAGGTCCATTTGTTAACATGGTATTAGAGCCAAGCCAGGGCCATCCCTGTATTGTGTTTCCCAATTTTGGGCTCCCATGTTATATTATCTATGCTCAAATTGG
>AWOL01S0070860.1:7179-20093 GCA_000715115.1 Nicotiana otophora | reverse complement strand
GGGGGGGGGGGTTGCTAAGTGTTCCATATTGGTTGAGGGATGGGTTGTTGTCTCCTTATATGGTTTTGGGTAATTCTCATCTCATGAGGTTATTTTGGGGTTGAGTTAGGTCCAAGGTCCATTTCTTAACACCTTTAAACATGTCCTCATGTCAATTATCATATAATAAGAAAAGTATCATAAGTCTGTCATTTTATCTTAGTGCATTGCAAACCAAATTAATGTCTCGTTGGGACCATCTTTTGTACATGTTTGTATCTGTCATGTTTGTCTCTAGGGTAGAAAATTTAAGAGAGTTCTATATGAACACAGAAATGAAGTGGGTCTCAAAATGGTTGCTAGATTTCCCAGGTGCCACGTCTTGTGATTTAGTTTGTAAATTCAGAATGCCATAGCATGAGACATCTTTTCAGTTAGTGTGATTCATTCAGTGAAATCCATTATTCTTCACTTGTTTGGTTTACTCGATAATTTGTTAATGACATGCCTTTTATTGGTTAAATATGATTGTGTTGAAATTTTGATAGCAGATTTGGCATGGGTCCAAGATGTTGACGAATGAGAGAAGCGCAATTAAGTTTTTTTGTGTCAAGTATAGATTATTGCAAAAGTTGGTGGAATGGCCTAAGCAAGATGGAGTTGTCATTATACGCTTTCAGAATGAAGCGCATTGTATGGCGGTAGAAAAAGCAGTCTTTGTTACAAGGTCCAGGGAATGAGATTGGGGCACCCTCGCATCGCTGTCATAATTCTTTTGCATCATTTTTTCGGAATATCCATTCCTTGTAAATTAAATCATCTAAATCATAGGGCAATTTTGGTGTTGCTGGAAATTCTGCCACAGTTTTGTATCTAACCGTCAAAATATACAGTATTGGAATTCAATACAGTTTCCTCTCAGTTCATCTTTGTCAGCCAAAAGACCAGCTAAATGATGCAATTTGAGTAATGACTTGTTGGCAACTAAAAGCAGGCCATGTTTATCTGTCCAAAGAGCTTTCAACATCCAGCAGAAACTCTTTGTTAATGCTTTCCCAATTATTATTTCAATCAGATGTGCTGCTATAACTAATTGGTCCGTAAATTGAATCTCTGATGAATACACTTCACACCAACACAAACTCCCTTGCTCATAAAGGGTGCCCGTTATTTGACTGCAACTTGATTATGAGACTTTACATATTTGAGCTCTACTTCCTTATTGACAAGGTGGGTTGCTCTGATGGTAAGCACCCTCCACTTCCAACCAAGAGGTTGTGAGTTCGAGTCACCCCAAGAGCAAGGTGGGGAGTTCTTGGAGGGAAGGATGCCGAGGGTCATTTGGAAACAGCCTCTCTACCCCAGGGTAGGGGTAAGGTCTGCGTACACACTACCCTCCCCAGACCCCACTGGTGGGATTATACTGGGTTGTTGTTGTTGTTGTTGTTGTTCCTTATTGAAAACGCATTGCCTTTGCTTGTAGCCTGTAGCAACAAGTCTTGCCTTGTGTCTTTTCATCTCCATTAGCATTCTTCTTTGCCTTGTGTATCCATTTCAGTCCAATTGCTCGATGACCCTTGGGAAGTGTTGTTAACTCTCAAGTGTTGTTCTTCTCTATTGATTCGATCTCCTCCTGCATGGCTTGTTTTCATCTTTTGTCTGTAATAGCTTCATCAAAGTTTATTAGTACACTATCAGCAAAGAGACTATAAAAAATCAAAATTAGTAACTTCTTATGTGTCCTCATAGAGCTCTTGAATGCTCCTCGTCCTTTGCGGTTGTTCGTTTGAACTTTCTTGAGAAGAAGGAGATGCAACATTGGTTGGAGAAGGAGGTGGAGTCGTATCTTGCATAGATTCCACGGTCTCTGGTTCTTCTTCATTACCAAAGTATGAAAGAAAATTATATGAAGTTTCTTCCTGAGCTTCCCAATTTTATGCCAATTCTTTATCAAATTCAACATCGCGACTTACCACCACTTCGCCGCTGCTTGGGTTGTATCACTTGTAGCATTTTGAACTCGTATCATAGCCAAC
This sequence comes from Nicotiana otophora, assembly GCA_000715115.1. NCBI lineage: Eukaryota > Viridiplantae > Streptophyta > Magnoliopsida > Solanales > Solanaceae > Nicotiana > Nicotiana otophora. The sequence continues at coordinate 18,078 of AWOL01S0070860.1, read as the reverse complement.
AAACACATGCTTCACACTTCGATCGTCAAGTTTTGCTCTCCCTTGGTGTGGCACATGAGCATAGGCTATGCTCTCAAAGATTCTCAAGTGTTTAACCCTTGGCTTGTGGCCACCATTTTTACATAATAAACATCAGAATTGTACATAATAACTTGTGGCCACCATTTTTACAGGTGATTAGAATTGTACCTATCCCTTCAATTTGAATCTTTGAGGTATCTCCAAAGGACACATTGCCTCTCACCGTTTTATTGATCTCCACAAACTTCTCTTTACATCCACACATATGATTGCTTGCTCCATTGTCCAAATACCACGAGCTACAATCATCTTTGTCTTCTTTCTTGAGTGCCAACAACAACGTTCACTCATCTTCTCCTTTCTTGTTGTCAACAAGGTTTGATTTCTCTTCAACATTGCTACGACATTCCCAATAGTAATGACCAAATTTATGACAATTATAATACTCAATTTTTGATTCATACCTTTGTCCATTATTTTCTTGATAGTAGTCACGTCCTTTTCCTCCTCTTTGTCCACGACCACGACCTCTGAATGTTTGGTGGATTTTAACTTTATTGTTGAAGTTGTTACCAATACTTAGGGGTGTACAAATAAAACCGACAAACCGTACCAACTCGATAATCCGAGTCAAACCGAGAAAAAAAATTTGACTATGGTTTGGTTTGATTTGGTTTGGTGTTGAAAAAAAAACGACCATATTTAGTTTGGTTTGGTTTTAACTAAAAAAAGTCAAATCGAAACCAAACCAACTCGACATTATATGTATAGAAGTTTTAAATATATTTAATACACAAATATATTATTGGTAGTGTAGTTTATAAATATTTCTTAAGTTTTTTCATAGTTTTATCTTTTAACGTATTATTTCAAGCTTGGGCTTATAATTTTTGGATGCCCTAATAAGTTTTATAGTCCATAAATGTTAGTAACTCAAATAAATCCTAAACCAAAATAAAATCAATACTAATGCTAATAAAAGACATTCAATTCAATTGTACTATGAATGAAAAAAGTGTTGGATATCTATTTTTTAGTTTTTCCATGGTTTAGATAAAATGTATAACTTATTTTTCTTTTAGTGGTTAGTCATGTAAATGATAGTACTTATTAGTCATAATTTTAAATTATATTTGTTTTCATTATGGCTTATTAATCATATTTATTTATGCGATTTTTTTATCTTTGTTGTTGAATATTTTAGTACAATGCCATGACTTATCTCATATTTATATTATTTTATTGAAAAACACCTTATATAGTTCTGTCTTACTAGGATTAAAAAAATATTTGGAGCACGAATTTTACGTTTTGTACTATGAAGACTTTATGAAGAAAGAAAATCCGAAAAAACCCGAAAATTCGAGAAAATCGAGATTAAAAAATCCGACTTTTATTGGTTTGGTTTGGTATTTAGATTTAATAACCCGATACAATTGGTTTGGTTTGGTAATTAGAAAATACGAACCAACCTGACCCATGTACACCCCTAGCAGTACTTCTCATCTTCCATGACTACCACAGCCTCGTCCTCGTCCATTTCCTCGATAGCTCCTTTCACCTCCATAGTCCTTAAAGGATGCCTGAGTTTTAAGAAGTTGCTCCAGTGGCACTTCTTGTCTCCTCTTGATCTTTTCTTCATGGTCCTGTAAAGAACCCTCCAGTTGCTCCATCGTCATTGAATCTAAATCTTTAGACTCCTCAATAGCACACACCGCAAAATTAAATTTAGGTGTTAAAGTGGGAAGGATCTTTTCTACCACACGGACATCTTCTATGTTCTCCCTGTATCTTCTTAATTGATTTACAATAGCCTTCACATTTGAACAATAATCCGAGATGCATTCGGATTCTTTCATTTTTAAAACTTCAAAATTAGCCCTTAGAGTTTGACGTTTTACCTTCTTCACCTTGTCAATTCCTTGGAGAGAATTGTGTAAAATCTCCCACGCTTCCTTTCAGGTGGTAGCATCTGCCACCTTCTCAAACATGGCATCATCCAAACATTGATGGATGAGCATGAAGGCTTGTTGATCCTTCTTTCTCGTCTTTGCCATGACCTCTTTTCCATTTTGATGCAGAGCTTCCTCATTATCGGGTTTTGTATACCTTTTGTCTACGATTTCCCACACATCCTGGGAGCTAAGAATGACTTTCATACGTAGACATCATTTCTCATGATTATCTTTTGTGAGACAGGGGTACTGAAAAGACAGCGGAACATTGTTCGCCATGGCTCTGATACCACGATGTTAGAAAAAAAAATCCCGCTCAGAAATAATATTCACGGTAAATAACAATAACACAAGAGAATAACGACACCAAATCTTTTGACGAGGTAAAATACAATACCCGAACGGAGCAATATAATACTACTATAATATTATAACTTGGTAGTGTCAAGAGACTATTACAACTTCAAAAGAAATAATACTCTTTATTTTAAATACCACACTACAATATTACTCACTCTCTATTTATCTCACAAACTACAATATTTGGATTACTCTTACGCTCTATTGCGTTGTCTCTGATTTTAGCGTGTTTGAAACTGAACAAAACACTTCAATTTATAGAAAATTTTGTCGCACTCTCCAACCAATCAAAAGGTTGGTTTCTTCAACTTGCAAATTTGTAATTTGCAAATATTGGTAACAACCAGAAAACCAACTAGCAAATTGGTTTTACAACTTGTCCACCGCCCAAGCCTTAAGTTTGGCCAATCGTTTTTTTCCTTTTCTTTCTTTCTTTCTTTTATTTTCTTTATTTGTTCTTTTGTTATGGAATTAGTTTCCCACAATATTTTACTCCAAAATAGATAAAAAGTTACTAGGAAGAGCAATCTTATTAGAAAAAGTAAAACAGTCATGACTCTACTTTTAAACAACAGAATAAATATGTTGTTACTCAAATCCTGAAGTTAACAAACTAAATCCTAAAGTTAACAATAAAAAAAAAAAATACAATAATCTTGTTCTCCTCCTCCACGTGTACTTGGTTGTGGCAGACCACGACCATATTGTTATGTGGAAAGTAAGAGCAGAGAATGGAACAAATAAGAAGTATAATAGAGAGGTCATGTCCTTAGTGTCTAAGGCTTAAATATTTTTTAGGGACTAACTAAGGGTTATTCCCTTTCTTTTTTTTTCTTATTAAGAGCCCGTTCGGGTTTGCTGATAAGTTTAAGTACTAAAAAATATTTTTTAAATGATGAAACTGATTTTATATATGTAGAATTTATAAAAATATGGAGTGGAGAGGAAGTAAGAGGTTTTATTCTAGAAAAAGGTATTTTTGAGCATTAAAAAATAGTAAAGATAAAATATGTAATAAAAATCTTGTTCAAACCAAATACCTAAAATATTGTTTAAAAGATCTGTAGCTAGGCTTACATGCTACCATTGTAATACCCCTAATTGCCCTAGTCTATAGAACTTTGTTATTGTACTGTTGTCATTAGGTCGATTTTTTGAAGCTTTTTACAATATTTTGTCGTAATACATTATAGTAATAATTATTTATCAGGGTCCCACAAAAAAAGGAGAGAACAGATTGGCCATCATAAATACTAGTCTTTAGGGGTCGTTTGGTATGAGTTATAAGGTGGGATAAGATGCAGGATAAATTTATACCGCCAACCAAATAAGGTATAAATTTAATTCTAGACTTAATCCGGAATATCCCATCTTATCCCATCAAATATGGGATTATTTTATCTCATCTCTCATGTGGTATAAATTAATACTAGGATTATAATTCGAGGATTATAATCCCTGAATAATTTAGTGTGCATACCAAACGACCCCCTAGGGTACGCGCGTTGCGCGTGTACCTAATCTCAACGAATACAAAATATAAAGATAAGTCAAACAAATATTATTTTTGAGTTATATAATAAAAGTTAACGAATAAATGTAAAATTATGAAAATAATGATTGCCAATCCTATAAGATTTTTTGATGAATGTAACTTTTTAATGTAGATTTATTTGTTGAAGGAATAATTTAGTTTTTAAAAGGTATAAAATTGGATATATCGGCTAACTCAAATTTGTGTGGTTAGAAGGTATAAAATTGGATATATCTGCTAACTCAACTTTGTGGTAATTAACTTCATATAAATTACTTTAAAAAGTTTTAGATTATTAGGTACCTTACATATTTTTACTTTTTGTTCGGTTTATTTCTAGAACTTCTATATTTATTTTAATACTTTCAGAATATATTTGTTTTCAAAATTAACATATAATAAGCAACCAAATCTCACGGTAGTTTCCAAAACTATTCTATATTCTATGTTTCCAATATCAAAATCCTCTGTTGATTTCCAATAAATAAAATTTTGGCTTTGTTTTATACTATTAGTTTCATAAATATTTAGGCTTGTAAGTGTCTTTAGGAAGAAATATAATCATAATTATAAAGTGAGCAATATCTATCTAATGTACGTGAGAGAGTAAACGTTTTTGGAGTTAAGATCACTTTATTATATATGGAAGAAACATAAATGACGGGCTAATGGTTATTTTAATTTGCCGAAATTAGAAATGTATTTATATAAGTTAAATTATATGTGGCTTTAACTTTCTAAATATCATGAGTTTTATTATATAGTTCCAATAAGGAAAGACTTAATAGTCAAAATTTTAGTTAATTTTAAAATCCTAAATATTAGGAACTTAGGTAAATGACTATTTTGTCTAATGGTGAAATCTATTTTTAAAGGGTAAAAAAGGCAAACGATATTTCGTTAAGGAGTTTCGTGCTTTTAATATAGTACTAGTATGTAACGACCCAATCGGCTGTTTTGACTGTTAGAACCACGTTCCCCTAAATAAAACTTTTCGTATGTGTTTTTAATAATTTATGACTTACGGAGATGGTTAGTTCGGGATTTGAAAGTATGTGAGTTGAAATCGGAACACTTGGTTCCTTAAGTTAGCTTTAAATGGACAAGTTTGACTTCGGTCAATATTTTGAGAAAACGACCCCGGAATCGGGATTTGACGGTTTCAATAGGTTCGTATGATGATTTTGGACTTTGGCGTATGTCCGAATCGGGTTTTGGATAACCCGGGAACGTTTTGACGCTTAATAGTAAAAATTAACTATTTGAAGGTTTAAAATTCTTTAAATTTGGTTTGGAGTAGGATTTTTGAGTAATTGAAGTCCGTTTGGAATTCCGAGTTTGGAAATAGTTCTGTATAGTGATTTAAGACTTGCACGTAAATTTTCGTGTCGTTCCGAGTAGTTTAAGTATATTTCGGTACATTGGAAGTAAATTGAAGAACTTAAAAATCTTAAGTTTGAATCAATTTGGTTTAGGGTATGATTCATAGATTTGATGTTATTTTACGCGTTCCGAGAGTTCGAGCGAGTCTGTTTTATGATTTTGAAACCTGTTAGTATGTTCGGGTGGGGCCCCGGGGGTCTCGAGTGTTAACCGAACGAGGCTCGGACCAATTTCGAACTTGGGAGAAAAATACTGAAGCTTTCTGCTTCTGGTACATTCGCACCTGCGCTTGGACACCCGCAGGTGTGACCCTCGCATATGCGAGCTTCAATCGCAGAAGCGGAAGGGGGGAAAGAAGGCCTGCCATCGCAGGTGCGGAACATTAGGCGCACCTGCGAACGCGCAGATGCGACCTTGGCCCAGGCGAGTGGAACTCACACCTGTGAGAAATTTTTGCAGGTGCGAAAGCTGCATGTGCGGTAGCCCTCCGCGGGTGCAAAAAAGTTGTTCGGGCAGAATGTTAAAAAGGGGCGAGGCTGAGCCATTTTTGTCCGTGTTTCCTCTATTTTTTGGGCGATTTTGGAGCTGTTCGAGAGATGATTTCAACTAGCAACATGAAGGTAAGTTAATTCTACATACTTAGAGTTAAATACATAGATTATGGGTAGATTATAACTAGTAAATCTTAGAAATCAAAGGCTTAGGTGAAAAACCTAAATTTTTATAAAAATGAGATTTTAACTACGAAAATATTTATGAAATTGGCTAGAAATTATATATTTAAGTTCTTGAGATTATGAGTAACGTTTTCATCCGAAAATATTCAGAATCCAAGCACGTGGGCCCGAGATGAATTTTAGGATTTTTACCATTTTGGATAAGGTAATTTATTTAATAGATAAATTTAGAATCATTTAGCATATATTAATTATTTTGTATAATATTTGGATAGTTTTGGATTTTCGGCGTCGAATCGAGAATTCAACGCGGCATAATAATCGAAAAGTGGATTTTGAGACGAGGTAAGTCTCTTGTCTAATCTTGTGAGGGGAAAATTACCCCATAGGGATTAAATTGAATAATTATTGCTAATTGCGGGGACTACGTACGCACGAGGTGAAGAGATTCTGTGCGTAGCTACTATTAATGCTAAAGTCTGGGTAGTTTAGGACTCAAAGCATGAATTATATGTGTACATTGTATTCTTTGTTTAATTAATATTAATTGATATATATGAATATATTGTGAATTGTCAGATAAAGATATTAAATGATGGAAATCTTATATGCTTGATTTTATGTTTAAATTAATTAATTGTTAAAGAAAATTGTTCTTCCTCCCGAATTTATCTTTCACCACCAACAAAAATTCCTCCGGACCTTGATAGATTTATGAAGTTTGTAAGAGATACCATGTAACTTGTATGAACAAAAATTAGTATGTATTATGTAACTTATATTTTGGCACATCTTGATTAGTTTTTTTTTCTTCTCAATGGTGGTATTAGCACCTTGTTGTGCTCATTCCATAGGGGGGTGAAGACTAAGAAAGATATTGCCATATTTTTTAATGCTATAATAAAATTTCTATTTAATTTTTTTTTTTTAAATCTGTTGGGCCCATTTAGCCCGCGGGCCGGGACCGTTTAGCCCGGGACCAAACGGTCCCGGTCCCGGTCCCTACAAAAAGACCGTTTAGCCCGGGACCGTTTAGCCCGTTTAATTTGGGACCGGTCCGGGACCGGGACCGTTTGGACCTGACCACTTAGCCCGTTTAGGCCCGGGACCGGCCCACTTGCCACCCTTAACTACAGTAGCCATTTCTCTTTGCTTCTTTTAGTAGGTTTTTATATTTTGAGATATTTTAACATAGATTTTATCATTTTGATTTTACAATATGAGCTTAATTAGCATTTCTTCTTCTATTTCTTCAATTTCAAGCATGAGTAGCTAGATTTTTACTAGGGTTGTGACCCACCCTAGTGTGTAAACCTTATGGGGGTTTAATTTAATGCTTGTTTATGGTTGAGTATTTATTATTTAGTCTTGTTCATGCTTTAATTTATGAAATTAATGGTTGCAAACATTAGTTCATGCCTATTTGACTTAATCTCTACTTGAGAAAGAGAGATTTAGTCTAGGAAAACTTGGCTAACAAGAAATTGGGTCAATCGAGAGATTGAGAATCCCAATTAAAGGATTCAACCTGTAGATAGTAATAACCCGACTTGAGCTTTTATCAGCTGTTTTGTGCAATACCCATTTGGACTTGAGAAAACCAAATTGGGCAAAATCACTCTTTGACCGAGAGGTATTGAGTGGATAATTGAGAATTGATAGCTATAATACACTCGATCAACAATACAAGCATTAAGGTCTATATCCCATTAGGCAAATACCTAGGTGATGGTCATAGCCCTAGGCTTTTTACAAAACTTAAAAAACAACAAAAATAATTTCTTAGTTTCATTTCTTAACTTTGCAATCTTAGTTTAAAATAGACATAGAAACAACCCCAATTTGTGAAAGTGTAAATTGAGGTGTTCAAACTCACATACTACAATATATACTCCTAACTCCCATATATAGCTCCCTATGAAAATCGACCCCGGCTCTTGATGAGTACTATTATTGGGTACTATTATTGATTTGAGGTGTGAAATTGGACGAGATCAGTAATCACGTAGGATTCCTAACATGTAGTATTATATCTTATAACTACTAGGATTACAAGGCAAATATATAGAATTTCAGTTATGTCCTTTTATTGTGATTTATTATGCTTAATATTATAAGATTATTTTTTATAAAACGACATTGTATTCATGCTTTTATAATAATATAGGTAAATAAATATAAATAGATAGATATTGAATTGAAAAAGAGAGAAACTAAATACGTGGTAGTATGAGATAAGTTGGCATAATGCAACAATAGATACATATTCGTAGATGCACAAATCTACTGAAAACATAATTAAGTAAATGAAAATATGCAATATCTTAACAACTTAATCATTTAATTGAAACGATCATACAATCCAACATGATCCTAAAGCAAACAGAGATCTTGGGTGCAAGTCTCATCGCTACCCCTTTTTTTAAAAGGGAAAAGAGAACTCAAAGGAAATATCTTAGGCCAGCAACTTTCCTCAATGTCTAATGCAGCTTTGCAATATTGTGGACCAATTAATCGAAATCGAATACTTGGGAAAGATGTTAAAATTTCTTCAACACATCCAGGAACATTTAACACTGATGCTAAGCATTTGGAAATATCAGGAAAAAGTTCGTTATCGGTCTGATCCGGTCTTGAACCAAGCAAAAGGCCTCCGCCAAGTAATTGTGCAAAACTCGGAGAAACCCCGATTGATATGCACAAGAATACAGGACGGAAGTCATTTTTCTTACAAAATCTATAAGTTGTGTTACGATTGTATGTTTTCACCTAATAAGAGGCGGACCCAGGATTTGAGTGAAGCGGGGGCACCGCTATCTTTGACAAAGATATGTCAGCTAATAACGGCAAAATTTCGGCACACTAACTCCTTGAAAACTTAATTAATATGAGTCAGTGATCGAAAAATATGAAAGACTTAGGCAAATAAGATCAAAATTAAGGGTCTCTTAAGCAATCCAAGCAGAGTTTCAGTCACTGTCGTTTAATCGATGGATGTTTGCTACTTTATCGAAGTAATCCTTGAAGGCAGAAGGTTTTTTGAAGTTTTTTATTACTGTTTTTGGGGAAAATTATGGTGAATTACTTATTTTGATACATGTCAAGAAAATAATAATGCTTATAAACTTAGATATAATTAGGGATAAAGAAGGTGATTGGCTTCTTGCTAATGGAATATCTTATCCTCTTCTATGTACTAGTACTAAATTATCATTAACTTAGAAAAGAAATAAGTTGAACACTAAATACAGGATACTATACTATGTTGAATTCATATAAGAAACAAACAAAATGAAAGAGAGAACTGGTGTTGGGTCTCAAACACAGGTCGTCCAGTGAGTGAGGACACAAATGCACATATTAAACCAACAAAGCAGTTCAGTTTTTTTGCTTGAGGGATACATCAAAATTATTTGAGGGGTCTTTGATGTATATATAAATATATATACACGGTTTTTGCCGAGGCTAGCGGGTTCCGGTGACCCCTCTCATCTCCATGTAGGTCCGCCTCTGCACCTAATTGATAGGATTTGGAATTGTGATGGAGATTTAGAAGGAGGATGTCATATTTATAATGCATGATATATGTAATCTTAATGCCATGGAAACTGATCTATCTTTATTGTAACTTATTTTTAAAATGTCTTTAGTTAAGTACTTTATTGCACAATTTAAAATGTGTAATCAACTTTGACTAAGAGTTAATGGCTTTAAGAAAGTAACCTGCGTATGCGATATTTACATGCCTCTGTGGGGCAGTTAGTAGAATTATTTATTTGTAGTTCATAAATTGTACTACCTTTGTTTCAATTTAGATGAGGTAGTTTGACTCGATACAGAGTTTAAAAAAAAATGGAGACTTTTGAAACTTGTGGTCTTAAAAGGTTAAGGGGTAAAAATTTTGTGGGGCCATGTCATTTGTGTAGTTATAAAAACTTCTCATTAAGGATGAAATTGACAAAATAAAAAGTTTAGAGCTAAATTATTTCCAATTATAGAAATATGTCATTCTTTTTTAAATAGACTAACAAGTAAAGTGTGTCATATAAATTGAAACAGATGGAATAATACATCTTGCTTAGACCCAAGTCCAAGGATGTTGATCAAATGTGATAATTCTTTTTTCTTGGCTTTCAATTCAAAGTTCTATCAATAAAGTGGCGTTTTGATTAAAAGTGTAAAATGAGCGGGTTGAATTAAATTTGAGCAAAATCTAAATGGGCTAACAATCTTAAAATATAAGCTTTAGCACCTAGTTGCATAGATTAAATAGAACTATAGAAGCACAAATTATCTCGAAAAGAACACTGGACCTAACAACTTGTTTAGATGGTTGTTACGTATCGTTTCATAATGTATCGTATTGTATTATATTGTACTGTATTATTTGATGAATGTAATGTTTAGATAAACTGTATCGTTTGCCATCGTTTCGATAACATGCACCAGCAATATGAAGAATAAACTTGCAATATTATAAAGAAAAATTATGGTACGAGCTAGAATTAGTATATAAAAAGATAATGTAAATGATAAAATAAGATTATTTATTAAATAAAGGACAAGATGAGAGAAAATTCCAAGATAACGATGCGACCATACCAAATCGATCGTTACATAAAGTGACATTTTTCGTCGTTACGTAACCGGTTCGGACCACTATGAACCAAACGGTACGAAGACCCCGACCATCGTTGAACATCATTTAACTTTCTTGAAATCTTGTGTGCTGCTAAAAAGGGTTGTAAGATTTTTTTCACCTTTTGCTGTTAAACTTTCATGTGGTTGAATAGCTTGAACCATTTTCTTAGTATTAGGAAGGAACAAAGCAATAGGAACAAAGAAGAAGTGAAAGAGATTCATTTTTTTTGTAGAATTTGCCTTTAACCTTTTTTTTTTTTTGGCTTCTTTTTTTGTTGATGAATGGTCCTTAAGAGCCCGTTTGGACATAAGATTTTTTTTTTTTTTT
>AWOL01S0070858.1:0-15615 GCA_000715115.1 Nicotiana otophora | reverse complement strand
ATCACTCACTACTATATATGGCCAATCCAGCCCAGGAAAGATCCATCCCATATATATATATATATATATATATATATGCACACACAGACACACACACATCAACTAATAATTAGTCACTCAGTACTGTATAAGGCCAATCCAGCCAGAGGAAGATCCATCCCTAAATATAAATAATCCGGACAAGATCCATGTGTATGGAAGATCCATCCCTCAATATAAAATACTTCGGGCAAGATCCATGGCCAGGGAAGATCCATCCTTCAATATAAAACGAACCGCGCTCACTGTGGGGGATACGGACTCTAGAGGAGCTCCTTCAGCCCAAGCGTTATAATAGCCAGATCCAGGCATAAATAAATAAAATATGTTGCGTCGTGCAACCCGATCCCATAAATATCACTCAAAAATCTTCAATCTCTCGGGCTCTCAATGACATGAAAATCAACCTGACATGATGATATGATGCATCAATGAATAACAATGGAGACTGAGATATGATATGCAAATGATAGATGTGACTGAATACAAAATTGTAAATTTAAACAAGTAATTCAATAGCAATAAGACCTATATGGGTCCCAAAATATTGGCACGTAGATTAAACATGATCTTTAACATGAGTTTCAGCTCAATTTTCTCTAGCACGTGGAAGATATATGTGGATAATGACATGATTATTTGACTACNATCACTGCCTAAAAATGTCTGGTCTCAAAATTATACGGAGAAAATTAAAAACATTAAGCTTTCTTACAATCATCTTTTGCAAAACTTGATGAAATAGCTTCCACAAGATATAAACCTTAAGACTAATTATAAAGTGCGTCCACTTTCGACCAATTCACATTCTTAAAGGTCTCACTAAATACAACTTATTATAAATGACTTATGGGTACGGGTGTCAAATGGGCGGGTTGGTCGATTTTGGACGAATCAAAGCGGATTGAGTTAATAAATGGAAGTTAGTTGGGCTGAGATGAGTTAGATCAAGATGGGTGTCACGGCCCAAAATCCGCATGTCGTAATGACGCCTATCTCAATACTAGGCAAACCGACAACCTCAATAAACCACGATTTCCTTTAAGTTTAAAAACATAATAATAAAATTTAATGGAAAAATCCCCCAAATACTGATGCAAATACACTCCCAAAACCCGGTGTCACTGAATGCATGAGCATCTAAATGATAACATAGTCTGACTGATAAAACATTGTCTGAAAATATAGAACAGTACAAACAACTGAAAGGAAAGAGAGACAAGGTTTGTGGACGCCAAACAGCTACCTCGATAGTATCCAACAGATAAAACTCTGAAATCTAGCAGTTGCCATATCCGGAAGTACCTGGATGTGCACACGAAGTGCAGAGTGTAGTATGAGTACAACCGACCACATGTACTCAATAAGTAACAGGACTAACCTTTGGGCTAAAAGTAGTGACGAGCTCAACGGGTACAGTCCAGTATAGGAATAACATTTCAGAAATGTAGGCATGCTTTCAAGTTCAATAGTTAAACTCAGTACAAGTAAAATAGATTGATTCTGAATGATATGAGGAATATGACATTTTATATCTACATGCCAATGTACATATTGTATGTGATGCACCTTAGTGGAAACCTCGCGTACTCAAAATCTCAAAATACTCAATCACTCAGTACTATATATGGCCAATCCAGCCCAGGAAAGATCCATCCCATATACACACACACACACACACACACACACACATCAACTGACAGTTAGTCACTCAGTACTGTATAAGGCCAATCCAGCCAGGGGAAGATGCATCCCCAAATATAAATGATTCGGACAAGATCCATGTACATGGAAGATCCATCCCTCAATATAAATGCTTCGGGCAAGATCCATGCACAGAAAAAATTCATCCCTCAATATAAAATACTTCGGGCAAGATCCATGGCCAGGGAAGATCCATCCTTCAATATAAAATCAACCGCGCTCACTGTTGGGGATACAGACTCTAGAGGGGCTCCTTCAGCCCAAGCGTTATAATAGCCAGATCCAGGCATAAATAAATAAACTATGTTGCGTCGTGCAACCCGATCCCATAAATATCATTCAAAAATCTTCAGTCTCTCGGGCTCTCAATGACATGAAAATCAACCCGACATGATGATATGATGTATCAATGAATAACAATGGAGACTGAGATATGATATGCAAATGATAGATGTGACTGAATACAAAATTATAAATTTAAACAAGTAATTCAATAGCAATAAGACCTATGTGGGTCCTAAAATATTGGCACGTAGCTTAAACATGATCTTTAACATGAGTCTCAGCTCAATTTTCTCTAACACGTGGAAGATATATGTGGATAATGACATGATTATTTGACTACGCAACTCCACGGAATCAATTAAGTCACAATTTCTATGGTGCACGCTCACACGCCCGTCACCTAGCATGTGTGTCACCTCCAAACAATTCATATAACATGAAATTCAGGGATTCATACTCTCAGAACCAAGTTTAGAAGTGTTACTTACCTCAAACCGTGCAAGTTCTTTATTCCAATATGTCCTTGCCTCGCGAATCGGCCTCCGAACGCCTCGAATCTAGTCACAATTAATTCGATACAATCAACACAAATTATAGGAATCAATACCATATAAAATTACTAAATTTTCCAACAAAATTCGAAATTCAAACTCAAAAGTTTTAGTGGGGCCCACGTCTTCGAACCCCGACAAAAGTTACAGAATATGAACGATCATTCAACCACGAGTCCAACCATACCAAATTTATCAAATTCCGATATCAACTCGACCTTTAAATTCTCAAATCTTATTTTCAAATTCCTAGGCCCAAATCCTCAAATTACACCTCAAAAACATGTAATCTAGTTAGAATAATCGATGATAATTCAATATTATTGACTAACAATGATCATAAGTGACTTACCTCAAGTTTACTCATGAATTCTCTCTGAAATATCGCTTCAACCCGTGTTTGAAATGTTCAAAAATGAGAAAGTCTCGGACCCCTCTGTTTTTGCATACTGCCAAGAGGTTTCGCTTCTGCGGAACTTTTTAACCGCATCTGCGGTCTCGCAGATGTGAGAAATAGCTCGTTTCTACGAAGCAGTCTGGCCCATCTAATTTTCGCTTTTGCGGTTGAGCCTTCGCAGGTGCAATCCACTTCTGCGGTCCACCTGCCCTCCTTAGCCCAGGCCGCATCTGCGACCATTGTGTCTCTTGTGCGATCATGCACCTGCGACCATTTCCATCGCAAGTGCGATTACACCAAAACTAGAAATTTTTCAGAATTTGTTTCAAGTCCAAGTTTTGATCCGTCAATCATTTGAAACTCACCTGAGGCTCCCAGGACCTCAACTAAATACACCAACAAGTCCTAAAACATCATACAAACTTAGTCGAGATCTCAAATCATATCGAACAACGTTAAAACAATGAATCGCACCCCAATTCAAGCCAAATAAAAACTACGAATTCCAACTTCTACATTCGATGCTGAAACCTATCAAATCAAGTCTGATTGACCTCAAATGTTGCACACAAGTCATAAATGACATAACAAACCTATTCTTATTTCCAGAATCGGATTCCGATCCTAACATCAAAAAGTAAATGCCCGGTCAAACTTCCAACTTTCAATTTTCTATTTTAGCCATTTCAATCCTAGTTTAATTACGGACTTTCAAATAATTTTTCGGATACACTCCTAAGTCCAAAATCACCATACAGAGCTATTGGAATCATCAAAACGCAATTCCGGAGTCGTTTACACATAAGTCAACATCATGTCAACTATTTCAACTTAAGCTTTAAATCTTGGAACTAAGTGTTCCAATTCATTCTGAAACCTCCCCGACAAGTCACATAATTATAATTGAACATATGATAAGCAGTAAATGGGAAAACATGGCTGTAATAATCAAAATGATCGGCCGGGTCGTTACATTCTCCCCATCTTAAACAAGCGTTCGTCCTCGAACGGCTTTAGAATTATACATGGAGTCTCAAATAGGTGTGGATATTTTCTCTGCATCTCCGGCTCAGTCTCCCGGGTAGCTTCTCCGATTGTCTGGCCTCTCCACTACACTTTCACTGAAGCTATATTCTTTAATCTCAACTTTCGAACCTGCTGGTCCAAAATGGCCACTAGCTCCACATCATAAGTCAAGTTACTATCCAACTGCACTGTACTGAAATCCAAAACATGAGACGGATCTCCGACATACTTTCGGAGCATAGATACATGAAACACTGGATGAACACATGATAAACTAGGCGCCAATGTAAGTTCATAAGCCACCTCTCCAATCTTCTTAAGTATTTCAAAAGGCCCAATAAATCAAGGACTCAACTTGCCCTTCTTCCCGAACCTCATAACACCTTTCATAGGTGAAACTCTGAGTACTACCTTCTCTCCTACCATGTAAGCAACATCGCGAGCCTTCCGGTCGGCATAGCTCTTCTGTCTAGACTATGCTGTGTGAAGTCGATCCTAAAGCAATTTAATCTTTTCCAAAGCATCGTGAACTAAATCAGTGCCCAATAGCCTAGCCTCACCCGGCTCAAACCAACCCACCGGAGACCAACATCGTCTCCCATACAATGCCTCATATGGATCCATCTGAATGCTCGATTAGTAGCTATTATTGTAAGCTCTGCAAGCGGAGAAAACTAATCCCAAGAACACCCAAAATCTATAACATAAGCACGTAGCATATCTTCCAATATCTAAATAGTGCGCTCGGACTGTCCGTCTGGGGGTAAAATGTTGTACTCAACTGTACCTGTGTACCTAATTCTCGCTGCACTGCTCTCCAAAACTGTGATGTAAACTACGTGCCCCGATCTGAAATGATGGACACTAGCACACCATGAAGGTGAACAATCTCACGAATATAAATCTCAGCCAACCGCTCTGAAGAGTAAGTAGTCCTAACTGGAATAAAATGCGCGAACTTGGTCAACCGATCCACAATTACCCAAATAACATCAAACTTCCTTAAAGTATGTGGGAGTCCAACTACGAAGTCCATGGTAATTAGGGATGTTCATTTGGGTCGGATATCCGAAATCCGATCCGATCTGTTCAATTTCGAATTTTGAATTTCAGATATTTGGATTGGATTCAGATTGTATTTTATGAAATTTTGGATTTTCGGATTGAATTCGGATTGGTATAATTTTAATCCAATCTGATCCGATCCGAAATCCGAATTTCGAAATTATATGGACCTATGTACTAAAATTTTAGGGTTAGGGAGTATTTCATTTTTTTCACAACCCACTAGCCCAGCCCATTGCCCATTGCCCACTTAGGTTAGGTTATAACTTATAACTTATATAAGTTAAATGGAACTACTCTCTCTCACATTTCTCTATTTCGAAATTTGGCTTCCGCCTCTCTTCTACAAAAATAAGAGTCCAACACTCTACATTATCCAACTCCTTGTTCGACTTCCGCCTCCAAGAGTCCAACTCCATGCTCAACTTCCACCTCCCTTTTCAGTCAAGACCAAACTAGATAACTATGGGGATTTTGGTTATTTTTATTTTGCTATGAAGATTGTGTTTTGTTTATTACAGTGAAGACAATTGTTGCCTTTCAATGTAATTCATATTGTGATTTGAATTTCTTTGAAAAGTTTAGCTGCATTTGAATTTTGAAACATTAAGCAGCTAGCAACATTCCTATGTTAGTTAGACTTAGCACCTTAGGAGTTAGGCCCTTAGCAGTTAGTGGCATATGCTACAACACTTAATTCATTCTTGTTTTTATTAATAAACACCAATCTTAGTGGAAAGAAACAAAGAGCATTACGAAAGAGTGAGTATGATTGGCAATAATTCATAATAATGCGGATAATCCGATCTGAAATCCGAAATATTTATCTGATCCAAAGTTTAAAATCCGATATAATCCAATGTTAATTCGTATCGGATTCGGATTGTATTTTGTAGAATCCGAAATCCGAATCCAAAATATGCTAAATCTGATCCGATCCGATCCGTGCACAACCTTAATGGTAATACGCTCTCATTTTCACTCAGAAATTTCAAGTCTCTAAAGTAATTCGCCCGGTCTTTGATGCTCGTGCTTCACCTATTGACAACTTAAACACCGAGCTACAAACCCCACTATATCTTTCTTGATCCTCCTCCACCAATACTGCTACCTCAAGTCCTGATACATCTTAGCGGCACCCGGATGAATGGAATACCGCGAACTGTGGGCTTCTTCAAGAATCAACTCATGCAGTCCATTTACATTTGGTACACAAATCCTACCCTACATCCTCAACATCCCATCATCTCCAATAGTAACATCTTTGGCATCACCGTGCTGAACTGTGTCCTTTAGGATAAGGAAATGGGGATCATCATATTGGCGCTCTCTGATGCGGTCATATAAGGAAGACCGAGAAACCACATAAACTAGAACACGTCTGAGCTCCGAAACATCTAACCTCACGAACTGGTTGGCTAGGGCACGATCATCTAATACAAGTGACCTCTCCCCAACAGGAATGAAAACGAGGCTACCCATACTCACCGCCTTTCTACTCAAGGCATCGACTACCACGTTGGCCTTCCCGGCATGATACAGAATAGTAATATCATAGTTCTTTAGCATCTCCAACCATCTTCGTTGCCTCAAATTTAGATCCTTCTATTTGAATAAGTGTTGAAGACTCCGATGATCTATAAATACCTCATAAGACATACCATAGAGATAGTGCCTCCAAAATCTTTAGTGCATGAACAATAGCTGCCAACTCTAAATCATGAACATGGTAGTTCTTTTCATGTGGTTTCAAATGGCGCGAAGCATAAACAATCACTCGACCCTCATGCATTAAGAGATACCCAATATTGATCCGAGAAGCATCATAATACATTCGATAAGAGCCTGTAGCTGAAGGCAAAACTAGGACTGGAGCTATGGTCAAGGTAGTCTTGAGCTTTTGAAAGCTCTCCTCACACTTATACGACCACCTGAATGGAGCACATTTCTAGGTCAATTTAGTCATAGGCGTCGAATTAGACGAGAAACCCTCCACAAAACGACGATAATACCTGGCCAAGCCGAGAAAACTCCAAATCTCAGTAGCTGAAGATGGTCTGGAACAACTCTGAACTGCATCTATATTCTTCGGATCCACCTTAATTCCCTCACTGGACACTATGTGTCCCAAGAATGCCACCGAACTAAGCCAGAACTCACACTTAGAGAACTTGGCATAAAGTTTCTCCTCCCTCAATCTCTGTAATACAATACTGAACTGTTGTGCATGTTCCTCCTGGCTACGTGAGTACACCACGATATCATCAATAAATACTACGACAAACAAATTGAGATACGATTGGAATATACTATTCATCAAGTGCATAAATACTGCTGGGGCATTAGTCAGCCCAAAAGACATCACGGGAAATTCATAATGACCATAACGGGTCCTGAAGACCATCTTTAGAATATCAAAATCACGAATTTTCAACTGGTGATACCCATACCTCAAATCAATTTTAGAGAACACTCTCGCTCCCTAAAGCTGGTCAAATAAATCATCAATACGTGGCAAAAGATATTTGTTCTTGATTGTAACTTGTTCAACTGCCTGTAGTTGATGCACATCCGCACAGTACCGTATTTCCTTTTCACAAATAGAACTGGTGCACCCAAGGGCGATACACTAAGCCTAATAAACCCCTTATAAAGAAGTTGATGAAGTTGCTCTTACAATTCTTTCAACTCAGCTGGTTCCATACGATACGGTGGAATGGAAATGGGCTGAGTTTCCGACACCAAGTCAATACCAAAGTAAATATCCCTGTCGGGTGGCATACCCGACAGGTCTGCAGGAAATACGTCTAAAAAATCTAGCACTACCGGTACATAGTCAATAGTAGAAGTGTGTGCATCAACATCTCTCACAAAGGCCAAATATGACAAACACCCATTCCCAACCATCTGTTGGGCCTTCAAGTAAGAAAATACCCTGCTAGGAACATAACCTAGAGAACCTCTCCACTCGACCTTCGGTAATCCCGATATCACCAAAGTCACAATTTTTGCATGACAGTCCAAAATAGCATGACATGGAGACAACCAATCCATACCCAAGATTACATCGAAATCAACTATACTAAGCAATAAGAGATCAACTCTAGTCTCTAGGCCCCCAATAGTTACCACACACGACTGATACACATGGTCCACAATAATAGTATCGCATACCGACGGAGATACACGAACATGTGAAACTAAGGACTCACGGGGCATATCTAGATAACGAGCAAAATATGATGATATATACGAATACGTGGAACCAGGGTCAAATAATATAGAAGCTTCCCGTGGCATACTGATATAATACATGTGATTACTGCATCTGAAGCAACGACATCTGTCCTGACGGGAATAGCATAAAATTGGGCATGACCGCCACCTAATCGACCTCCCCCTCTTGGGCGACCCCTAGCTGACTGAGCCCCACCCGAGCTAACTGGGCGGGTGGTAAAGCAACTGGTGCTGAAGTCGTAGTCTGACTCCTTTGCTGAGCTGAACCTACGGTAATGTGGGGGCAATATCTCTTTATGTGACCCAAATCTCCACACTCAAAACAACCCTTCTCTGAAAATGTCAGCAAGTACTGAGGTGGACCCCAAGAACCAGAATAAATACCAGAAGAACCTGGTACAGATGAACCCTAACGTGATGGTGCACGAGATGAACTCTGAGCTGGAAGTGCATTAAGAGAAGACTGACTCGGTCGAGCACTGTATGAACCATGACTAGCTGATGCGCCACGATGAGTTGGACGAGCCATCTAAGCGGGCCTATAAGGTCGACCCCTGATGTGATAGGACTGTCCCCTATAAGGAACACTGCTAGAATTACCCGGACCATGAAACTTCTTGGCCTCCCTCTGCTCACGCTTCTGAGTATGGACCATTTCTAGAAGCCGAGCATTGTCAACCACCTCGTCGAATTTAGCACCCACTACAGTTCCTAGAGTCATAACAAAACGGAACTGATGGTTTAGGCCATTAATGAACCTCCTGATCTTCTCCTTCTCAGTGGGAACCAACCAAATTACATTACAAGCCAATTCTGAAAATCGCATCTCATACTAAGTCATAGACAGGTCCTCCTGACGTAAATGCTCGAACTGCTTGTGCAGTTCCTCTCTGCGGGTCTGTGGCACAAACTTCTCTAGGAATAATACTGAGAACTCATTCCATGAAAGTGGTGCTGCACCAACTGGTTTGCTCCTCTCATAAGTCTCCCACCATCTGAAGGCTGCTCCGGTCAGTTGAAAAGTAGTAAATGAGACCTCACTGGTCTCCAGAATACCCGTTGTATGAAGCATCCATTGGCATCTATCAAAGAAATCTTGAGCATCCTCTGATTCAGTTCTACTAAAAGTTGGAGGGTGGAGTCTCCCAAACCTCTCTAATCTCTTCTGCTCCTTGTCATTTATAATAGGACCCACCTGGGCCTGAGCAGCTGCAACCGGCTGGACTGGTAGTGCCCTCGGTATCTAAAGTCCCTGCACTACATGCTCTAGAGTACGGGCGACAGGGGTATGAGTACCTCCCCCGACCTGAGAAGTGGCTGGTGCGGCCTGAGCCGAAACCACCTGAGCAAGGCCAGTGCAAACAATCAATATCTGGGCTAAAGCATCTTGAAGGCCTAGAATCACAATAGGCATAGTTGGTGCATGAGTTGGCCCCACCGGCTAAACTATATGTGGAACCTACTCCTGAGCTGGAGCAACTGGTGGTTCTAAAGGTGCTTTTCTAACTGTTGTGCGAGTTACACATCGACCTCTACCATGGCCTCGGCCTCTACCACGGCCCCAACCTCTCGTGGCCGTAACTGGTGGCATTGGTGGCTGGCCGTCCAATCCGATAGTACGTGTCCTCACCATCTGTGAGAGAATAGAATAACAGAAATTTAGTGTCCGGAATCAACAAATTCGCACGACAGAGTACAAAATAGTGAAATGATAACATAGTCTAACTGAGAAATGATAGCATAGTCTGACTGATAAAACAATGTCTGGAAATATAGAACAGTACAATCAACTGAAAGGAAAGAGAGATAAGGTCTGCGGGTGCCAAGCAGCTACCTCGATAGTCTCCAATAGATAAAACTCTAAAATCTAGCAGTCGCCGTATCCGGAAGTACCTGGATCTTCACACGAAATGTAGAGTGTAGTATGAGTACAATCGACCCCATGTGCTCAATAAGTAACAAGACTAACCTTTGGGCTGAAAATAGTGACGAGCTCAACGGGTACAGTTCAATATAAGAATAATATTTCAGAAATGTAGACATACTTTTAAGTTTAACAATTAAACTCAGTACAAGTAAAATAGATCGATTCTGAATGATATGAGTAATATGACATCTCTATACCCTCAGTGGAAACCTCGTGTACTCAAAATCTCAAAATACTCAATCACTCAGTAGTGTATATTGCAAGATCTATGCCCAGGGAAGATCCACCCCTCAATATAAAATCAATCGCGCTCACTGTGGGGGGTGAAGACTCCCGAGGGGCTTCTTCAGCTCAAGCGCTATAATAGCCAGATCCAGGCATAAATAAATAAAACATGTTGCGGCGTGCGTCACCTCCCACCACCTAGCATGTACGTCACTTCCAAACAATTCATATAACACGAAATTCAAGGATTCATACCCTTAGAACCAAGTTTAGAAATGTTACTTACCTAAAACCGTGCAAGTTCTTTATTCCACTATTACCTGCCTCACGAATCGGCCTCTGAACGCCTCGAATCTAGTCACAATTAATTCGATACAATCAACAAAAAATATAGGAATCAATTCCATATAAAAATACTAAATTTTCCAACAAAATTCGAAATTCAACTCAAAAATCGTCAGTGGGGCTCACGTCTCCGAACCCAACAAAAATTACAGAATATGAATGCTCATTCAACCACGAGTCCAACCATACCAAATTTACCAAATTCCGACATCAACTCGACCTTTAAGTCCTCAAATCTTATTTTCAAATTCCTAGTCTCAAATCCTAAAATTACACCTCAAAAACACGTATTGTAGTCGGAATAATCGATGATAATTCAATATTATTGACTAACAATGATCATACGTGACTTACCTCAAGTTTTTCCGTGAATTCTATCTGAAAAATCACTTCAACCCGTGTTTGAAATGTCCAAGAATGAGAAAGTCTCGGACCCCTCTATTTTTATACACTGCCAAGAGGTTTTACTTATGCGGAATGTTTTAACCGCATCTGCGATCTCACAGATGCAAGAAATCGTTCGCTTCAGCGAAGCAGCCTGGCCCCTCTAATTTTCGTTTTGCGGTCGAGCCTTCGCATGTGTGATCCACTTCTACGGTCCACCTGCTCGCTTCTGCGACCACTACCCTTCTTAGCCCAGGCCACATCTGCGACCATTATATCGCTTCTGTGGTCGTGCACCTGCGACCATTTCCATCACAAGTGCGATTGCACCAGAACTAGAAATTTTCCAGAATTTCTCTAAGTCCAAGTTTTGATCCGTTAACCATCTGAAACTCACCTGAGGCCCCCGGGACCTCAACCAAATTCGCGAACAAGTCCTAAATCATCATACGAACTTAGTCGAGATCTCAAATTACATCAAACAACGCTAAAACTTTAAATCGCACCTCAATTCAAGCTTAATGAAAACTAACGAATTCCAACTTCTACATTCGATGTCGCAAGTCCGATTGACCTCAAATTTTGCACACAAGTCACAAATGACCTAACAGACCTATTCTAATTTCCAAAATCGAATTACGACCCCGATATCGAAAAGTAAACTCTCGGTCAAACTTTCAACTTTCAATTTCCTATTTTAGCCATTTCAAGACTAATTTAATTACGGACTTCTAACTAATTTTTCGGATACACTCCTAAGTCCAAAATTATCGTACAGAGCTATTAGAATCATCAAAACTCAATTCCGGAGTCGTTTACCCGCAAGTAAACATCCGGTCAACTATTTCAACTTTAGCTTTAAATCTTGGAACTAAGTATTTCAATTCATTATGAAACCTCCCCGACAAGTTACATAATTATAATTGAACACAAGATAAACAGTAAATAGCGAAACGAGACTGTAATACTCAAAATGACCGGTCGAGTCGTTACAATGAACTAAAATTTAGGTCATAACTCAACCCGTCCAACTCTTACCGAGTATTATTTAATATGTGTTGTTGCTTATGAATTATATAATTATTAAATAAAACTTTTTTCTTTTATTATGGTTATATATAACATATCAAACCAAAAAAAAATTATTTCTAAGATATTTTGAGCAAAGTTCTTTACTTTTCATAAATAGCCGGTCAATATTTACCTTTTCTAGCCATATACATAGATTATACATAATTATACAAATGTAGTACATATATTATACCTTCGTCGACTATTTTTAGTTTAAGCGTAAGATGGACGGCTATTTGGGTGAGTTCTTCTTTAATTAAATGGGCAGGTCAATAACCAGTCCAATCTTAGGCGGGTTGGATGGGTCATTTGGGCTTGGGTCAAATTTGACAACCCTACTTATGTAAATGCAGAATTTAATGAAGGAAAATTATCAGCTATGCCCATTTATAAGCAGCTTATTATAAAAATTGGTCAATTCATGAAATATTACTAATATTGTCCAATTAGCTATTTGTAGCAAATAAAAGGTCAAATGTTTGCTTTCTTTTGAGTGAGTGTTATTAGAATAGATTGAGTACATCTTAAGAAATTTGAATCTCTGTTTTGGGATGATTTGGCGGAGTTTTGAGGTGGTTTGAATATAAAATTCGAAGTAGAAGATGAAACATGAAAAAAAAATGATGTGTATCACACAGTGTATCATTTGTGTATCACATATGCATTATATCTGTATCAAATGTGTATCACATGTATATCCATGTATACTTGTGTGTGTGATACATGATTGATACATATTTAATACACGTGTCGCAGAAAATTTTTTTGAACTCAAATATATTTTCCTTGAATTTTAGCATTTATTTTAGGTAATATTTGGATATTATTGACGGTTAATTTCAAAACAATTACCCTACAAAACAGTTACCCTAAATAATAGGAACTCAAATTTCCTCAAAATACTTGCCTCTTCCATTTCTTCAAAACTCTCTCTCACGCGACTACCCAAAATCCTTACACACTCCATTTTTTTCTAAACTTTCACATCACTGTTATGGTGAATTTTAATTATTAATATGTAATATTAAATTTTATATTTGATGTACATGTTTCTGTAAATACAATGCATATTTTTATATATGATTTGTATAGAGATGTATAATTCCGATGTTTATATTATACAATTGGCATGTGTTGTATAATTATATTTAAAATTAATTATTTTATGTATATATGATTTATATATGAGATGTATAATTTAGACATTTATATTATACACATGGCATATGTGTTGTATAATTAATGTAGAATTATATGTATATATAATTTGTATATGAGATGTATAATCCGGGTCTTTATGTTATACAAATGGCATACGCATTATATAATCAACGTATAATTATATATACAATAATTATTTTCTGTATATGATTTTTAGTTTTAGTCTGTCTAAAAGTTCCTGATTATATATTTGATGTATGTGATTTTTACGTTTAGTTCGTCTAATTTATATTTTTATAATACAATTTTAAATAATGTAAGTTCGTCTTTTGAAATTTGGACCAATAATCTCGCTGGGTATTCGTGGGGTCTTGGAAACAGACGTAATTCTCGGTTGACATTTTGTGAACTCTTTGAAGTTTGGCTACACTATTATAGGGTTATGTGTAAAATATTTTTTAGGGCTAGACAATGTTTAAAATACTAGTGGGCTGGCTATTTGCGTTTTTTTCTCTAAAAAGAAACAAAGCGATTCTCACGGCTATTTACAATTGTAATCAAATTGATTGTAAATCATTCATTCCCTCAATTNCCATATACATAGATTATACATAATTATACAAATGTAGTACATATATTATACCTTCGTCGACTATTTTTAGTTTAAGCGTAAGATGGACGGCTATTTGGGTGAGTTCTTCTTTAATTAAATGGGCAGGTCAATAACCAGTCCAATCTTAGGCGGGTTGGATGGGTCATTTGGGCTTGGGTCAAATTTGACAACCCTACTTATGTAAATGCAGAATTTAATGAAGGAAAATTATCAGCTATGCCCATTTATAAGCAGCTTATTATAAAAATTGGTCAATTCATGAAATATTACTAATATTGTCCAATTAGCTATTTGTAGCAAATAAAAGGTCAAATGTTTGCTTTCTTTTGAGTGAGTGTTATTAGAATAGATTGAGTACATCTTAAGAAATTTGAATCTCTGTTTTGGGATGATTTGGCGGAGTTTTGAGGTGGTTTGAATATAAAATTCGAAGTAGAAGATGAAACATGAAAAAAAAATGATGTGTATCACACAGTGTATCATTTGTGTATCACATATGCATTATATCTGTATCAAATGTGTATCACATGTATATCCATGTATACTTGTGTGTGTGATACATGATTGATACATATTTAATACACGTGTCGCAGAAAATTTTTTTGAACTCAAATATATTTTCCTTGAATTTTAGCATTTATTTTAGGTAATATTTGGATATTATTGACGGTTAATTTCAAAACAATTACCCTACAAAACAGTTACCCTAAATAATAGGAACTCAAATTTCCTCAAAATACTTGCCTCTTCCATTTCTTCAAAACTCTCTCTCACGCGACTACCCAAAATCCTTACACACTCCATTTTTTTCTAAACTTTCACATCACTGTTATGGTGAATTTTAATTATTAATATGTAATATTAAATTTTATATTTGATGTACATGTTTCTGTAAATACAATGCATATTTTTATATATGATTTGTATAGAGATGTATAATTCCGATGTTTATATTATACAATTGGCATGTGTTGTATAATTAATGTATAACTATATTTAAAATTAATTATTTTATGTATATATGATTTATATATGAGATGTATAATTTAGACATTTATATTATACACATGGCATATGTGTTGTATAATTAATGTAGAATTATATGTATATATAATTTGTATATGAGATGTATAATCCGGGTCTTTATGTTATACAAATGGCATACGCATTATATAATCAACGTATAATTATATATACAATAATTATTTTCTGTATATGATTTTTAGTTTTAGTCTGTCTAAAAGTTCCTGATTATATATTTGATGTATGTGATTTTTACGTTTAGTTCGTCTAATTTATATTTTTATAATACAATTTTAAATAATGTAAGTTCGTCTTTTGAAACTTGGACCAATAATCTCGCTGGGTATTCGTGGGGTCTTGGAAACAGACGTGATTCTCGGTTGACATTTTGTGAACTCTTTGAAGTTTAGCTACACTATTATAGGGTTATGTGTAAAATATTTTTTAGGGCTAGGCAATGTTTAAAATACTAGTGGGCTGGCTATTTGCGTTTTTTTCTTCTAAAAAGAAACAAAGCGATTCTCACGGCTATTTACAATTGTAATCAAATTGATTGTAAATC